>JASDQU010013635.1:0-13845 GCA_032191745.1 Picea mariana | reverse complement strand
AATTTTTTTCATATTAACAATATGGATATAAAAATATGTTAATTTCAAAAAAACAAACATACAAAATTATTACAAATCAGATATGATGATTATGTGTAAATAATATATATAATATATCTAAGTTGTTTATTTGCAACTTACATCAAATTAATGAAAATATATATCTTGTCAAATAAGTTAAAGATTTTGATTTTACAATTTGGTTAAAAGTTCAAATTTTTTTTTTTATATATAATATATATAAATTGTTTATTTACAACTTACATCAAATTAATGAAAATATGTATTTTGTCAATAAGTTAAAGATTTTGATTTTACAATTTGGTTAAGAATTCAATTTACTTTTTTGGTCGCTGATTCATCTTCATGTTTAAAAGGTAAAAGGTTTAAAGATGATTGTGTCTAAATAATATATAGATCAAGTTGTTTATTTGCAACCTACATCAAATTAATGAAAATATGTATCTTGTTAATAAGTTAAAGATTTTAATTTTACAATTTGGTTAAGAGTTTAGTTTACTTTTTTGATTGAGGATTCATCTTCATGTTTAAAAGGTTTAAAGTTTCATTATATTTTTTTAATTTTTATTTTATTAATAATTTATATCAATTTATAAAATTTGTATAAAAGGTTTTATTTTATAATTCATTTTTTTAGTTAAAAATGCATATTTATTTAAAATTTATTATTATTATTATTATTTATATTAAATCAATTAATTTTTTAATTAAAAAATTATTAATATATAAAAGATTTCAAATTCCATTCATATCTCTATCTAATTAAAAAATATATTAATGTATAAAAGATTTCAAATTCCATTCATATCCGTATATAATACATTTCAATAACTAACATTGACAAGAGACTTCATCTCATGATGGGATATTCTCGAAAGTCAAAGAGACAAAAGACTTTACATCCCACTAACCATATTTGTTTCGATAGCACTCTCCCCTTACAACAAATATGTTGTCACAAAGAAATGAAATGGTGTATCTAAGTGATCCCTTCGAATAAATATTTAAATATACAACATAGAGGACAACATGCTTGATTAGTACATCATTTTCACTTCATTTCACCTTTCTTTTCGAGAAAGATCTGAGTGGCTTGAAGTATTACTGAGTCATTGTCACTTGTAGTCTTGGACAAATAAATACCCACCTTTTTCTTAAAAATACACTCATTAAACACAGAGAAATCTATTCCATATCACTAATCTTCAATAGAACCACATGAGATCAACATCCGGAAGACCTTCATATTCAATGGAATATATACAAAAATATGGAAAATTGGAAAGGTTATATCAAACGATCTATATTGGAAATTGCTAACATTCATTCCTAAGAATGCTCGGCATCTTTCAAACATAGGTCAAAGCACAGTATTAGGTTACATTACATTCAATGCTTTGACATTTTCTTGTTATGTAAAAGAATGCATGACATCTTCTTGTTATGTTTTTTTTATCCATTCAATTTAATATTAAAATTTGTGTTGTGATGGAAAGTGACCACTATAAATCAGGGAAAAAATATTTTATCATAAATATAAGTATTAGTTGGATTCATAAATTTGAATTAATGTATATATAAAAAAATTGAAAATTTTATCTAAAATATGGAAGTGACCTTGATTGGATAGACAAATTGGCAAGACAACAATAGTTATAGATACTATTCCTAATCAAAATAGTCAAAATGTAATTTATGTGGATCTAGTCATGTTGAGGCATCAATAGATGGTGATTGAGATTCACTATGAGAAAAAACTCATTGTATTGCGTAAAACCATAGAATTCAACAACAACCTTCGTCCATTGGGTAGGAGTTAATATTCAAAGCCATCAAACAAAGAACCAAGGAAGGTCTCAAGGGACTTTACCTCTTAGCCCATCTTTCTGGTACCAATTTTGATGAAAAAATGAAATCAAAATTTTACTTCTTGTCACTAAAATTGAATAACTCAAAAATGTAGAAATTAATAGAGTAAGCCTATGCAACAAAATTTAAACTAGTTCATATTCAAATAAAGAGAATCAAAGACAACAAGTTCACTATAAATTGCTCCAACCCAATTTGAACTCCATCTTAGTAGCCAATGAACCCATGATCGTTTGAACATAAAGTCATTAAATCCATTTACCACTCGATGGCCTCCATATCACTGCAATGTTGAGGCCAATGAAAACATTCATGTCTTCTAGCATCCTTTTGCAAAAAGACCCACAAGGAACATAGTGAATAGTCACATAAGACCCTAAAAAAACATAGTGACCAATAATCATGCATGAGTTTTCACCACACAAAATGAATTTAGATGCTATCAAATTTTCCCACTGAAATGTCTCATCATCACCCATATGGAGCTACCATATGGAATGCCCCCTTCTGATCCCAAATATCTAAGCATAGTATTAGAGATTGGCCACTTCTTTCCAAATAGAATTCCTTGGATATCCCTCTTATGGTATCCCTAGATTCATATAAAACACAAATGATTTATATGAATCTAGGGATACCATAAGAGGGATATCCAAGGAATTCTATTTGGAAAGAAGTGGTCAATATCTAATCCTATGATTAGATATTTGGAATCAGAAGTAGGTGTTTGGGTGGTTAATGTACCTAGCAGGTTGCCTAATGACCTTATTAATAATGTATAACGACTTTTTCTTCAAATCCTTGAGAGAGATTGATTTGAAAAAAAATATTTATGAAGGTACAAGCTAAAAAAGCATTGGGCCTCATCGATAGAGATTATTTAGTGCTTCACTTATAATTGGGACTTTAGAAATTAGTATCATATTATTATTTGTTTGTGTGTACACATAGGAAATTATTGTGTCGATGCCTTCATAGTTTCCTATTCCCATCGAGTAGTTGAGATCCTATCTCTAACTATCTCTATTATTGTACTTAGTTGCTAGTTCTTAGAATCTTGTTGATCATTTATCTCCTATTTTGTTAAGGTATTTATCACCATGTAAACCTATTTAAGTCTATGTTTGCTAATGAAATTTCAATCAGAGGTTTTTAAATATTCTTGTAAACCTCCTCCTTCATCATTTTCTTTTTTCTCTCATTGGTCTCAGTTGCCTCGAGATACCACCTCAGTAGGACATTATATAAACATCATAGTTTCTCACATATTGCATAGTTCTCTCCTCACTTGGAAGTTCATATTTGGTGTATTTTTCTCACTATTTCACAACCTAGTTCAACATCATTCATCCCTTAAAGCTTTCATCCAAGTTCACAATGCCTTACGTCATGATATTCTAAACGAGTTGAGAATCCACAATGTTGTTAACACATATCATGAATCAACATTGGACATAGAGATTCTGGTCAATCATCCTACTGATATTATTTTAGATTTTCAACTTTCAATTGTTGTAGATCATGCTCATTGGATTCTTAGCCCCAGATGCAACAATGCTCTCTCTCTCTCTTGAAATCATGAGAGGCCAATGCTTCTATAGTTGGGAGGTATGATAGAAATTATTTAGTGCTTCACTTATAATTGGGATTTTAAAAATTAGTATTTTTTTATTATTTGTATTGTGTGTGCACATAGGAAATTATTGTGTTGATGCCTTCTTTGTTTCCTATTCTTTTGGAGTAGTTAACATCCTATCTCTAACTATCTCTATTATTTCCTTTGTTGCTCATTTATTAGGATCTTGTTGAGCATTTCTCTCCTAATTTGTTGAGGTGGTTCTCTCCATGTAAACCTATTTTAAGTCTATGTTTGCTAATGAAAATTCAATCAAATGTTTTTATTCACACAATTTTTTGTAGAACTCTTCTCATGAGTGGGATTTCCCAAATCACTCATGATAAATAAATTTCCAAAGAGGGATCAAGATGCATTCTAATAGACCCTAAAACTACATCAAAAGGCATGGAACTCAACCCAAACAATAAAATTCAACCGGGCTAACACATTGGCTACAAAATCTTCATAACAAGGAAACATAAAAATAAGAGTAATACAACACATCCAAGGGCCCTACATAACCACCTCTATGGCATGTTTGTCTTCCTCAAATGTAAACTAAAAGAATCCTTTTATTGGGATTATAGTGGTTGTACAAACCCACTTATAGAGTTCATATACTTCTTTAACCCATGCCCTAATCACTACTTCTGGGGGAATCTTGCCAACAAAATATTCTAGTAGATTGTGGGGCCTTAAATTATCACAAACTATGTTATTCAATAACATGGATTTCAATATCAATTTTTCATTACCTTGTGGAATGCCTTCAAGATAAACTTCCTCAAAACATTTGGTGGTACCATGGTTAGTGTTGTAGTGAACTCCAAAATAGTAGTCAAGCTCAGAAATTTCAAACAAGGGGACAACCATCTCGCCCCCTTAAGCATGACACTCATTTAAACCCACATGCCAAAAAGTAGTAGTAAAAAGTTGTCATTATCAATATAAATGTAAACAAGATAGCCACTAAAAAATACCATGACAACAAATCTCACAAACCCTTCATGTTAGGGTTCCCTTTTATTAGTCCCTGCTGAAGGCGTAGAGGGACTATAGTGATCAACAATTCATTGACTTCATATTAGTTTATCCTTTGACTAATTTTTTTTTGCATAATCTCTATTGTTCGAACTATAGATCTAAAAACATTATTTTTTATATAATTAAAAAAACCTTATATGTCATGATCTCATTGGATAATAGATTCGAGGTCTTATTGCCAACTTTGTTATCCCTAATGTTTTATATGTTAACATATCCAAATCTTTTGATCATCTACGGTCTTTTTGAATTTTTACTATTTTTATTTAAATGTTTAGATATCCAAAGTTTTGAGCATCAAGAGTCAGTTTTTATTAGTTGACTTCATATTAGTTTGTCCTTTGACTAATTTTTTTTTGCATAGTCTCTATTGTTCGAACTATTGTTATTATTATTGTTTTTATTTTTTATTATTATTAAGTACTTAAAGAGGCATTTTTATTATTAGGTACGTAAAAAGGTCTGCCACACTACATTCTTTGTTAAATGTTTACATAGCATGAGGCCCTTGGACAGTTCTAATAGCCTTAAATGTTTACCTGACAGGCCTCACAACCTTAAATGTTTACTTAATAGGCGTGTTACATTACATTTTCCTTCAATTTTTGGATACAATCTTGTCTGCAGTGAATTTGGACGATATTTTTCTTCACCGACATTACTGGTTAACTGGTTGATGCTTGCTCGTTGGTTTGCTATATGTTGCTTATTGTTGTTTTATTCAACTTTGCAAAGTTGAGGTCCAGTTGGTCCTCTTGGTCCTTTTTCACTGGTTTGTTGTTTGCTTCTTTTTCTTGTTTTCTTCAACTTTGCAAGGTTGAAGTCCTGCACCCCCAGTTCGACCTGTTCTTGCACTTTGCAGGGTTGAGATCCTATGCCCTTGTTTGCTTCAACTTTGCAAGGTTGGTTTCCTGCATCCACAGTTGGATCTGTTGTTGCATTTTGCATGATTTGGGTTCTGCATCCGCGATTGGAACTATGCTTATGTTGTTCCCAATTCACAGGTAAGTTTCAGTGCCATGGTTTCATTCCCATTCGTTGTTTGTTGTTTACTATTTGTAGTTTGCAAGCATGATTTTTCAATAATAGGAATGCTTGAGTCAAAATCCTCTTGCAGAACATCTTTGTATGTGACTAATACGACCAGAGAAACAAGGGTGTATTGTTGTTTTACTCTTGTTCTTGAATGTCAATGTTCGACACAGAACCTACCTCTGTCGCAGCCATAGTGACATATAAAAAAGGAAATCAATTTTTTTGCTCATATTTTCTGTTTTTGAAAACCATATGATTGGTGCATTTTTTCAGTTTGTTCCCTTCCAAAATGTCTTGTTCCCCTTTCAATGTCAATGTTGGACACAAAAACCACCTCTGTTGCATCCATAGTGACATATAAAAAAGGAAATCAAATGTTCTCCTCATATTTTTTTTTCCTGAAAACCACATGTTTGGTGCATTTTTTTTAGGTTGTTCCCATCCAATCACATATTCCCACTTCCATGTCCTAGACATCATACCATAGCTCTTTATAAAATATCAATGCAAAAGGTTTTAAAAAACGAATTCAGAGTTATCATTGCGGAGGAAGTATCTATGAGGACCTTGCCATCCTTTCTTTGCAGGTTCTGATAGGGCATGCTTTTATTCTCTAGATCAAAAACCACATATATTTGTTGGTTTTATGTTGGCCTTTGGGTCTTGCAAAGAATATTCCATCACCATTTTCAGATCTAAACCTCGTCTTGTAGAAATGGTTCTTTGTAATCTGAATGGCCAGTTTGCTGATCTGTATCAGACTAGATTTCCCTGTACCTAGTTGTAGAATATCTTATTCATGTTGTAAGATAATTGAAACATCTTAGAATATCTTCTTGATCTTGTAATATAATTTAAACCTTAATAATTTGTGTTGTGTGTTGGTCTCGTTCCTGTGGTAAAAGTCTGTAATTCCTAGTTCTTCCACTTTTGCTTATCCAACAAACCATCTATATGGGTTTTCTCAATGGAGGACATCAACAAGTTGTTTCATATCTATTTTGGTGTTAATTTTTGAAGACTGGGGATGGAAATGAATGGTGAATAGGACTGTAAAACTATATACAATGGCTACCAAAACACTTATAGGATGCACACGTAGAATAAGTTCAAAAATGATATGCCTTAAATACTCAGTCTTTGTGCTGAGAAAATTTATAGTGTTATTTGATTTGCATTATCTCTTCTATATGGTTCACTGTTCACTATAAATGTTCTTTTTGTCATATGCTATAGCAACCATGGGGCATTGAAATTGACATGAAGAAGGTTGAAGGATACATAGCGGAATTGGTATGCAGTTCCGAACTTATATTTTTCATTTTTATAGATATATCTAGGAAACATCTTGAAAATCACAACTTAAAAGATGAAGCAAGTAATGGATTTTGAGTACTATGAAATAGATACAGACTCCATTGTACATGAAAACATCGAGCAGGCATTGCATAGCAATGGGATTTTTAGATTATATGCATTCTTGTATACTATGGGAGATTATCTCTTCGATGCATTTCAAGTTCTATTACATTTTCATTATTCCTTGACCGACCTGCACAATGGATTGATAGATCATTTCTTGGCCTGTTTAGAAAATGGCTATGTTGAGGCATTAGATTCGTATCAATATGAATTGGCATCTGATTTTCTTTTCCAGTTGCATGGAATACATGATGTCACTACGTATTTTTCAAAGTTGTCTGCATCTGCAACTCTTCTTGCACATGAGAGGGGACTTTGGGGAGATACATTTTGTATACAATGGTTTTCCAAGTGGATGACTATATCAATTGGAATACGATCATTAATAAGAAAAAAAAGATATCTACTATTCAAAAAAACTGCATCTAGGGATCCATATTTCATCTTGTTCCATGATTCCAATCCTGTGAGTGGTCATTATGAACCACTACTCTATAGAAAATTATCCATATGCAATCTTGGAGGACCTGATATTTACTTGTCCCTCATCTGCAAAGACCTTCAATCGCATTGGAAATGAATTATGCATCATATACACTCCCATGGATTGCACATAGTGACAACTATTGCATCTAGTTGTGGAGATAGTCTGTTCAATGAAATTTGCTATTTGATAGCAATAGAATTTGATGTGCACTCATTGCGCCTTTACACTATGAAATCCTTCTGCAATGCAATTATAGGTGGCAGTCAATAGGCGTTTAAATGCTTGCATCAACACCTTTTACCATATCTCCTAGAAAGTATGCTGATAATTGGAAGTTGGAAATAATACCTTGTAAACACGGCAATGCCATATGAGAAAGGAAATGTAGAGGGTAGCAGATTCTGTTTAGAATGGATATCTATCATATTCAAAGTAAATATCTAGGTATGGTCATCCCTATCAAATGGTAGTGTCCATTCCTACTGTATTGATTCAAACTACGATCGAACAATTGACATCATGTCATTGAAAAAAGATACACCACACATCCATTATCAACCTTTGATAAGAAATACTTTCAGTTCAAGATCCACTGTCCATGCCACCCAAATCGTATCGAATCTGCATAAGTGTCGCATGCTATTTAATCATAATGAAACTCATCCCAATTGTCATAAGGTTATACGAAGCTTAAACAAAAAACGTAGACTAACTTATCACAACTTGAAAAAGGTCATATGTGAGAGAAAAAAAATGCATTGGTACACTTCCTTCTAGACCTCTAGGTTGTACAATCGGTCATCATGAGGTGAAAGGGAGCTCAACCAAGAAACATAAAATCACATATCACAAACTAAAAAAAATTGTTCGTGCACAACACAATCACATTTTTGCACTTTCTGTTGAACACAAACATCACATGTCCAATGAAAAAGAACATCATCATTTTCACCATCGAGATGGTGAGGAATAAATGCTCATAACAAATGTTGATTCCACCTTCAACATGGATTGTCAACTAGTGAAACTAGTTTCCATTGGGAACCATAAGTTAACCTACCACATGTTGAAAAAATAGATGCGTGAGAGAAACATGTGCATCTACATATCCCACAATGGTCATGGTACTAACCGAGAGGAAAAAATCACATACCATAGCCTAGAGCTAACACCATGCACTGCTAGCAATGAAAACCAACAAACACTTACTACACATGCTTGTCTAGGGAAGAGATATGCAAAACATATCTATATGAAACAAATTAAAGACACTCCTTCCATTGCATGTGCAATTTGCAAGCAATTGAATTTCACAAAAAACACTAAGTATTTCACCCTTGACTTGCAAACAAAATACCTCGGCTTGATGCTAAATGATAGAACATTTTCGAGTGCCAATATTTGTCTTCCATGCAAATGATCACTTGAAATGGAAAAATGCCACACTTTGCAACACCTGACAAAATAAGATGTAATACACCACTACCATATGTAAGTACACTTACAGAACTTGAAGACAGACTTGTGTCTTTGTGAATTGCATTTGCACAAATCAGACCCTGGGGCTATAAATGACCCTAAATGTGATTAACAGGATCAATTATTAATGTTCATATCCAACTATATGTTGTGCAAAATGCCCTGCCACAATTAATTATCGATACAATGACAATTGTTGTAGCTCTCAAAAGACGTTTTCAATACAAGAATGCATACCAAACAGGTAAAGTGCATGTGCACATTGTCATGAAATCATTAAAATAATTATGTTCTAGGGACCTGTACAAAGCACAAAACATATGTATAAATGATAACTAGAACAATGTTATTGAAGAAGGAAATGACAACTCTGCACATACTTTTGACACTACTAGTGAATTTAATACAAGCGACGAATCAGAGAATGAAAGACCTGCTGAAACATTGATACATGGATTCACTGACTCACAGCGCATTCGTGACTTGCAAGACAAGATTGTCGAAATTGCACATGTTGAAGGGAAACGTTCACTTGGAATATTCAAGGACAAATTTGCTAAGGAAATGAACATCCCAACATTGTTCTATGGATATCCACATCCCAGTGACATTACATAATGATTCAACTACCAAAAAATAGTTCGATGGGAATTTCTACATTCAAGCAGTGACTTCTCCTATCACATAACAAATTTGTTTTTCAAAACAATGCGCATAATAATTGAGCAAGTGATCTCTTGCATGTGGGTGAAAATAATAAAAGGGCATATACAAGGAAGAAATTTATTGGCCAAAGATGTTAAATACAAAGAAAACCTAGAAAAAATCCTAAAATTTGATATTGGATACATGGATTTCAAAAACATTCGCATCTCTCCTGAATATTTGCAACAAAACAAGAAAACTATTTTTGCAATGATCCAACAATTGGGACCCCCAACATTTTTCATCACATTTACAAGTGCATAGCATCGCTGAGATCCGTTGGTGGCTATGGTGTCTGCATTGTATAGGAACATGAAAAGGAAAAAACAAACCGATACATTGGAAAATGATGACATTGACTACCTCATAAGAAAAGACCCAGTGGCATGTACTCTCTACTATAGGAATAGAATAAATTCTTTGAGGCAATTGTTATGTCATGATGAAACATTCTTCCGAAAAATATTGGACTACTATTTTGTGTCTGAATTCCAGAATAGAGGGAGTGAGCATGACCATGTACTGTTGTGGATAGAGGGTACACCGGTCTATGGAAATGACAAGAACTCACAGATTGAGTAGTTTGTGGACAAATACATAACATGCAACATAGATCATTTGGATCCAGAACTTGCCAAAGTTCATAGACATTATCATACAAGAAGCTGTAAAAAATGAAAAATTTCACATTGCAAATACAACTTCCTTGTGCCGCCAATGAGAACAACAAGAATCATAGAGCCAATTAGTTTAGAGGACAATTTTCTCATTGAGAAATCTAAATATTTGTTTGCATTTATAGAACAACGAGACTTTGATGACTTAATGAGATTTGAATAATTCTTGGCAGAGCTAAATCTAATAGAATATGAGTACATCCAAGCGATACAATCTTATTTGGTCAGGCATTGAAAAGTGTGGAACTTTTGAATTGACCTCGAAGAAGACAACCATGGAAATGTACGATGTCAAACCAATTTGCCTTTGCAACTTGTCCTGAAATTAGACATGCTAGTTGAAATATATTCCTACAACTATGATTCACAGGATGCCTTGGTGAGTGGTGCATATGGAATACTCAAAGCTTATGCCAAAACAAAAAAAATTGATGTCCTTTGGATTAAGTTCCATGAGCGGCATATTGGCCACCAACAAGAAAATAAGTTGGCTTATCTATATAATTCAAACACAGCGTATGATTGGACACCTATCTTACGAATATCAAAACCAGTATCGACATCAGTAAAGACATGTCGACTGAAGATTCAAAAACAATTTCCAATTAAACTTGCATGTGCACGTATAGTCCACAGATAGCAAGGGATAACACTTGATAGTGTTGCATTTGACCCTGCTGGAATTCGAATACATGGACTTGTATACACAGCATTGTCCTGTGTCAGAAGTATAGACTCCTTGTATTTGCTAAGCGCTCTTACAAAAGATAACTTCAAATTCAAACATAAAGTTGATACTGAGATGAAACACCTTAGGACTAGTGCAAAATGACATCTACAATATGATTACCAATCCATACAAACAAACTCATTTGTATCAATTCTCTCACTTAACACATGAAACCTACATGCACATATGGATGGTATACTCAATGACTATGACATAATGCAATCCGATGTTTTGTTCTTGCAGGAAACATGGATGACATTATGCATTCAAAAAAAGAAATTTCCAAATCACAATTGCATATCAAGTTACATTACACATGGGGTTATGATATTAGTGAAAAAAATGTAACAATTTTGGAGCATATGCATTTCGAATAAAACAGTGTTGAGATGGTGCTGGAAAAAGTAATTTTCCATGAATCAGAAATTGCAATATTGAATCTCTATGCTGCTCCACATGCAAAATTCTCCAACATACTAAATTTTCTTTCAAATGCATTAGAGCATTTACATTTGAACGAAACCATTATCATTGTAGGAGACTTCAATATTAACATGCTACAAAATAATGCCATAAAAAAAGAATGGGAAACCTACATGTGCAGTTACAGTCTCCTCTTTCTTTTGGATAAGATAAACCATGTAAAAAACACATTTATTGACCATGTATGGTCAAATGTGCCCATTTCACAATACAACCTCTTTATCTTAGACAGACACTGGTCTGATCATGATACAATTAGTATTGTACTTGAATTATGAAATATACATCAAGTATATTATAGAATCATATATCTATGTCTCAAAGCAATCTGGCTATCTTGTTGCACAAAACCAAATTATTCAACTAGAATCATCCAACTTATTAGTTTTTCCTGGTTTGTAATTGGTTTTGGATACAATTTTTTTTTATATACACACAGACATAGATCAAGAAAAAAAAAAGGTGCATGCTTCTAACACTATCTGTTACTCTATTCCTTTGATTCTAATTTATTTACTATATGTACATATTCCTTGTTTTTTCCTTACATACCAACTTACATTCATGTTCATTGTGTTTTGTACTTCATTGAAACAAACAAGGAAACTAGACAAGGAAAAAAACTCTTAACCAAAAATGTAGAAGAAGACATAAAAAGGTGCATACTTCTACCCGTATTCCATATCCAATTGTTTTTCATTTACTCTGTCTATATTTATTCAACTAATTTGCAGCTCTTTTGTTTTTTTTTCTTAGATACTGCATATCTTCCTATATATTAACTTATCTTCATGTCAATTGTATTTTCTGTGCTGCTACCTTGAAATAAATAAAATTGTATTCCATCATTTTTTTATGTGTTCCTACGTAGCAACTTGCCTTCATGTCCATTGTATTCTCTGCATTGCTACATTGAAAAAATAACAAACTAATTTAACACGAGGATTAAGCCTTATGTGTCGCAGCTGAGAAAGCTGGAATACAATCTTCCAAAAGGTATGCCAATAGTGGTACCAAAGAAAATACAATGCATATGCCTAATGCACATCCATACCAATTATGAACAATATACAATGCATATGCATATTTGTTTGTTGTAATGTTTGATGTACACATATTTGTATCAGAAACATTTTGGCAAGTGACATGGGCATGAGAAGTGAATCATCGCAAAAATCAGCACATTGACAAGGACGAAGGTAAAGATTCATAGATTATCCTCTTGCTATGTTTATGAAACAAATATCCTTAGTTATTTATTCTACTATGCCATGGTAAATATGTTTATGTCATTTAAAACACATGTTTTTTAGTTCACAAGAACTATCGACAAGTAGAAGTGAAACATCCCACATAGTGCAAGGTCCAGAGATTAAGAGGTATGGTTACAAAACTCTAATCTACATACTTTATCCAAATTGTACATATATTAAAGCTTGTCATATTTGAGAATATGCTTGCATATAAAAATGTCAAGTCATATATTTTGTCTATTGCTTATGGGTTTGAGAAAATTTTGCCAGCCGAAAACACCCTTCAATTTGGAACATAGTTTACATTTGGGCCACCAAAAATACTATTTAAATAAAATAATATGAATAATGTTGAAATGAATATAAACAACATTTATTTAAACTTGAACCAGAGTTTGTCGAGCTCCAACTATATTTCATAGCTGAGAATGTTTTTCCCATAATTAATGTGTTTCTATCGCTTGATAATTATCATACTAAGTGTTGTTCTATGAGGGATAAATTTCTTTTGTCCCTTTCTTTTTCCTCTTCTATACTTACCCGTTTTTCCCTTTTCTCATTCCCATCTATTATCCATTTATGGTTCTATACTTAGTCGCATTTCTATGATCGTGGGTTTCTGAGGTGGAGGACTAACAAATCCTCATCTCCATCTATATCTTCACATCACAAGTCTGACCAACCGTCGTTCGTTTCCATACTTAGCCAATTTTGTGGTCTCGGTTTCCCAGGTTGGCGTTATCGAACTCGGATGCCCCGTGTTCGTGTAATGTCCCCACTTTGGGACATCTTCACAGGGCAGAGACTTATGATGACCAGAGTAGCCAGATGGATGTTATAGCGAGTACAGGGGTATTTGAGAGGCATTGTGGGATCCAGTTGACATTTACCATCATATTCCATCATTATGATCCATTTCACACAGGTTGGCTTTGGTTTCGTTCCATTCCAACGATTTCCATGATTTTGACTATTTTGAGCTATAAGTCAATGGAATTCACTGAAGAGGTCATTTTGGGCAC
>JASDQU010013634.1:134562-150127 GCA_032191745.1 Picea mariana | reverse complement strand
TGTATTTTATGTGTGACTGATGATCTTTACTCTTACTGTCCATATGCTGTATGTTGCTTGATGACACATGAAGAAATATTAATAATTGTTAAGAAGGGTTAAAATTGTTTAATCTTATATACAACTGATTCACCCCCCCCCCTCTCAGTTGTATTAGTATTTCCAACATAAGTTCCCCAAGGGGTACAAAATGTAGTTTTAAGATGATCTGATGGAGACATCAAGACCTGGTTGTATCCTGGAAAACCATCCAATAAGGATAGTATTTCAACACCGGATACTTGTTGTGAGATTTTTTCAATGGGCGAAATGATATAATTATGTTTTTCAAAGTCTCGGTTTAAGTTATAGAAATCAACACAAAGTTGTATTGGACACCCATTGGGTATGTCGAACATGAAAAATGATCTTAGCTGTTAATATCTTCAATTCTTTCTTGATTGTAGGTTCTAATTTTGGGTGCATCTTTCTTAGTTTCTGCTGGAATGATTGGGCTTGAGGTTTCATGGGAATTAAATGTTGTATTATGTTTGAATCAAACTTTTTCAGATCCTCATAAGTCCAAGAGAACACATCTTTAAATTATTTAAATAGTTTAATAAATGTTGAATTTTCTTGTTCTGTACACCCTGGAAATTATCTTCCATATGCAATAAGGTTATGATCTGTTGATTGTCGTCAAACACCCACAAATTAGTGATGTTATCTAGATTTGAAATCCTGAATATCAATTCAACAGAAAACAAATTACGAGAGAAAACTTCAGTAGGCAATAATTTTGATGCTACATTTGCCAATAAATTTGCTTCAGAATTACTAGATCTAGGAATAGAACTTATATTAAAAGTAATAAATTTATGACTCAAGTTCCATACCTCGGTTTGGTAGTTTTTAAGATGAGAAGATACACAGTGAATGGAATTTTTTACCTGGTTGACCACAATTTCAGAATCACCAAATACAACTAAACATTGGACGTCCAGGTCGATAGCTTTCTTGAGTCCCTACAAGAGAGCTTCATATTCTGCTATATTATTTGTGCAATTGAATTCTAATCTACAAGCAATGAATTTCTTGTTACCTTTAGGATATATCAACAGAAAACAAACACTAGATCCTTCACGTGATTTAGAGATATCAAAGTACAAAGAACAAATTTCATCATTCTCATGACTATCTACAATATTTACAACATGATTAGAGGTCATTACTTGAGTGAAAACTGATATTTCAGATTGTCGATTTAGGTATGCAACTGTAGATATTTCATAAACAAAATTACCAAAGAAAGTGTTTATACCTTGATTTTCTAATGCATTCTCACTTAGAACAAAACGATTGTTTGGATCGTTCAAATCTGTAACAGTGTATTTTAAATAATGTTCCCTGTTGAGCCTAAGTTTATTATGCTCACCATCAAGAGGCAACCATAGGTGAGACCAATTTGTAGAAAAATAACCATTAACTTATTGAGACCAATCCCTACTTATGAACATGCCATACACATTTGGAATATATTCTACCACTATGTCGATTACTTGATGTAATTTTGGATTGGATGACAACCTGATCAAAACATCGTTAATCTCCCCAACCACTATAACATTAGTTCTATCAAGTTGAATGATTTTGATATCAGATGGTTTAACTTCAGCATTGATTTTTTGAAAAACTGACAGAGGCATCAAATTTGATGAAACCCCAGAGTCCACCATACAATTATGTATATTTTTGTTAAATATTTCGAATGTTAATAGAAAAGGTGGCACATTAGACCTCTTATGTGGTGCGGAACAAGGATTCAAAGGTTAATGATTTTTATTTGCTGCTTCTGAGGATATTTTATCAAGGTTTTCTACACTTTTATCTAGAGCATCCTTCTTCTTATTGTTGTTTTCAATTACACTTTTATCTGGAGAATCCTTCTTCTTATTGTTGTTTTCAATTACACTTTTGTCTAGTGTTGGTAAAGGTCAATTTTTGGAAACATTGAAGAATTTTTTAAGGAATTAAAGTAACATCGGAAAACAAAGGAGCGTGCCGGGAATAAAGGAAAAGTGGCGCTGGAAAAAGAGGAAAAAGCAGTGCCAAGGAAAGAAGTTACAAAGTGGAAAAATTGTTGCGGAGCAGTTGGAAAGTGGAAAAGCACCGACTTGGAGAAATGATTGGATCGAGGACCAGCTAAGATTAAGTCAAGGAGAAAGTGGACAAACCTAATCCACTTAGGGTTAGGGTTTTTGTAAGGGCTTTGTCCTAGTTTTGTATAAGTAGAATGTATTAGGACAATGAGAGGGTTGTACTTTTTGTTGTTGGTGGTGGTGTTAGTTGTTGTCCTTTTGGGTATACATATGTATCGTTGAGATTGTATTAGGTATTTTTGGGTTGAGTAGAAGATATTACTGAGAGATTTTAGTGATCTATGGAGATCAAATGTAATGGATAAAGAATTGTACAGTTTGCAACACTGGATTTGCAGAGAATATGAATAAAGATCCCAAGAGACAAATCTTTGTGGACGTAGCCCCAGGGGGGGTGAACCACAATATATCTATGTTTTATGTGACTGTATGTAGTTTCTATGATTGTATTCTTTTTAATGCATTTTTATGATGAATTTTTTATATGATAAAGGAATGAACACTACGCAGTAAGAATAGGCTAATGGAATTTGTAGAATATCTCTAAATACATGAATGTTATAGCTAGTGTTTAGATCATAATATTTTGTTATAGTAGATAAATTCTTATCATTGAACACATGCGGTTATGATGGTTGATGAAGTCCTATTAGAATAGTTGTGATAGTGGTATGGAGTGACATTTAATGAGGGTTTGAAGGTTAGCAAGGATTCAGTTAAATGCCTCCAAGAGAAACACATCCCATCCCTGAGATGCAGACATATGAGTCCTACAACCACCCATAGAAGCCATCTCGGGTGAGATTTTGTAGTGCAATATGTGCATTGTGTTTCCTTTTGGTATCCATAAGGGTCGATAGTAGAAGGGTTTCTTGGTAAKATTGTAGTTAGAACCTGGGTCAACCCATAGTAAACCCAACAATGGTTTTGTTGCAGGTTGAAACTCAAAAGAGTATATCAGGAGGGATGTATCACATAGCATAGTGTGATGGATTGAGAAAGGGGATGTTTGTAGGTTGGAACCCCACAAAGGCAGAGATTGAGAAATGGTTGACAGTGCAGAAACTAGAGTTTTCACATAAAGATAATAGAAAATCTAGGTTTAAGACAAGACAATATTTGGGGAGATACGTATTCAGTGAAATACACCGCAGTTTATTTAGTGATTTTCCCATGCTATTACAGGAGTGGATAACATGGTTGAAAGATACCCATCTGAAAAAGAAAGTTAGATCAATGGGGTGGATAGAAGAAATTATCGCGCAGTTGAAAAGGGTAAATAACAAATTCACACGCGCAGTAGATTTCTGGCTAGAAAACATTGTAGTGGGGTATATAATTGAGTTTGCATTAGATACATAAAAGTATTACAGTGTAGAAGAGAAGAATTTTCTTAAGGGTCCAATGGGAAGGTACATCAAATTGTTTTACACTTAGATAAAGATATTATTGCATGATAAAGGGGTATTAACTATGTAATCAGACAACTAAACTACCCTACATGCATGGGGGAGTTAGGGGAAACCTAAGGAGGGTTTGAGATGGATTGGAAAATGTATAGAGAAGAGTGCAGTAATGATAAATATTCTATTATGATGGATCAAGAGGAGATCCAGGAATTATGTAGAAGGTAGGGACGACGTGCAGTGGAAGACCCTACCAGTATAAGCTCAATAAGAAGAAAAGAGTAGTAGCCAAGAGCGAAGGCTTGGAGAGTGATGAAGAAGAGGTAGAGGATATCCATTCTATGGATCACATTGAAGAAATACTATGTGCCACATATGAAAAAAATACTATAGGAGAGAGATCTAATGAGGAAGAAAATACCCATGTTCAGATCCGAATAATGTAGATCCTACAACCCCCTGTATGATTAACACATCACCAAAGAAAGAGTTTTTTAGAGAATCAGATCAGACTGGAAGTGAGAGTACAAGTGGAAGTACCAGTAGCAGTATAGGTAGTGGTGCAAGTGGAAGTACTAGTAGCAACACCAGTGGGAGCTCAAGTCCAAACAATAGTACATAGATAGTACTACCACACAGAGCAGGTACAACACATTCAACAATGGTAGGCGTAGATCCAATTATAATATTACCATAGTTTCATGGGGATGGATCAAAATACCTATAGAAGTATCTATTCATGTGTGAGAGAATGTGGGAAGCGAAAAGATTCACTAATGGGGCAACAAAAGTAGCGCAGTTAGTAATAAATTTAAGAAATTGTGCATTGGATTGGTATATGAGTGTACCAGTAAAAAATCCATAAGGTGCATAGGGAATAGTAGAAGAGATCAAGCAGGCACTGATCATGGGTTTTCAGAGACCAAAATCAGAGTATCAGTTTATGAATGAGATGATTGAGGTTAGAAAAAAACCAGGAGAATTTGTATGGGACATCGATCATAAGTTCAAGATATTGAAAGGTAAACTGAAGTATCCCATTTCTGACATGCAACATAGATAATTATTTATAAATTCTTTGTTACCACATTTCAAATATCCATCGAGACAATAAAAATTTCAAAACCAGGAAAAGGAACTACAAGAAGCCATGTAGTTAGACGAGAATCAATATAAGTAGACAGACACAACCATAGATGAGCTGAAATAATATCTTAAGAACTTTATAGTGCAGTTGAACCAGAACAAGAGTAGGGAGAAAAGAGAATAAGTGTGGTTTACCTTGTGCATATCAGAGGGACATCACAAGAACGATTGTCCGACATTTGCGTAGTACCTGGGAGTAGGGATGCCAAACCATTTTCCTATAGGAGGGGCTTGGTGTGAAATATACAAGACACATGGGGATGATCTTTATCACTACCTTATGATGAAGAAGTACAAGAGATAATCAAAGAGTACTTTCTATAACTTTTGTAAATCAGTGGACCATGAAGACAAAAATTGTATAACTCTGGAGTTAATGAAGGAAAGAACCTCATATGCATACTGGATGTAGTATAAGTTGATGGTAGGRCAAACTATGCCACAGTTTGGAAATGCACAACAATTTCAAGTGGTGCCACAATTTTAGCAACCCCCACAGTATAGTTAGGCACCATAGTATCATCAAAATAACATGGATCCACAGGAGAAAAGAGGAGTATTCAGAGGAAGAGGAATAGGAGGAATGGGTAGAGGCAGAGGGCTTATTATCTTCCATAATTGTCAACAAAAAGGACACTATGCCAAAGACTATCCTCAACCAACAATAACATGTATGTACTATCGTGCAACAAATCACGTGACAAAAGAGTGSCAAAAGTTAATGGCAAAGAGCCAGGAGAAGACAAATCTAAATAAACAAAATGTTCAATGGATTGTTGTAGAAATAAGGGATATTGGGAGGAACATCAATATAGTGAATAGAGGAAGAGTGAATATAGGATAAKATKCATATGATCAAAATAAGGGATCTCGGTGTTGGATACAGAAGAACACTCAGCCACAACAACAGTTTGATGCAAAGAAGGAGAAGGAAAATTTCAAGGAATAAAAGAAGGATTTCTTGAAGGAGAATGAAGCATCCACATCAAACACGAAGTAGAGGTATGATACTCCTATTTTTGATATGCCTCAGTCTTTGGATCATACTTACAAAGGAGAGCAAATAGAGAAAGTAAGTAACTTAAAGAATTTCTTGGAATCTTTCTTTAAATTACTCAATGATAAGAATGCCATGGATTTGTTTAAAAATATGCTTGAGAAATATAGCATAGAAGAAGGGGTAGGAACAAAACCTAAGAATATTAATGAAGTCCATAGAAAGAAAAGAACTAGCAGAGAGTTCATATTGAATGAAAATATAGGAGACTTTGATATGGAAAATGTTATCCTAGACTTAGGATCAAATGTCAATTTTTTTCCAAAGAAGACTTGGTAAGAAATGGGAGAACCTACACCAGGGTATTCCAATATCCAATTAAAGTTATAAAACTAGCAGAGAGTGATTCCCATAGGTGGATTGAAGAATACAACAGTCGATTTAGATGGTCTGCACACCACAACATATTTTGAAGCAATGGATATGGTGGATGAGTCTATACCATTTCCAAAACTATTGGGAATTGATTGGGCCTTTGACAATCAGGAAATAATTAACTTGAAGACTAGAAATATGATATTTGAAGTTGGGAAATTTAGGGTAGTAGCACCTTTAKATCCCTCATATTGTGAAAGATATGTAGAACTTGTGCCTGATAGAGTTCTAGAGGATGATGTCAACGAGTTGTATATGACTACTGTGCAAGAGGAAGACTATGTGAATCCAACTATAGATGGAGTACTTAGTTGGATGAGTATCAATTCCGATATGTCAAATTCATTTACTGGAGTAGAAAAATTGCAACAAATATTGCATGAAGTCTCTACTAGGAGGTGCACCAAAGTTACACGCGCAGTAAGATGGGTTGGGATACAAGTATGACAATTTCCAACATTTACTGAAGAGGACAATTTAGAAAACTTGATGACAGAGTTTGAATCAAAGTTTTTGGATAGTCATATATTACTAGTGTTGGATATAGAACCAAGGGACACACTTACACGATGGTGGGGTGTGCATAAGGAGGTAATCCAGGAATGGTATTAGTGTAAGCAATTGATGCGCATAAAATTTGGTAGTAGTCAACATGATAGACCCTTACAGAAGTATGATGGAAGAGGGAACCCAAGAAATCATATAAATGATTGTGTCACTAACTGGAGATTGGTACCACTGGGGAACTGGATGCATTATTTTTTTCATACATTGGAAGGAATACCTAGCAATTGGTATAAGGAGCAGAAACTAAGCAGATAAACTGTGAGTTGGGATGTAGTGAAACAAAACTTTATTAAGAACTTTGCATTTGAAAGTGAGAATACATGTGTGGATGTGGCATTACAGACGATGAAAAGAAATATATTTGAAGAATATGGGGTAGATACATTGAAAATAGATAGTGACTATATAAAATAAACACTTGAACAATTAGTTTACTGTTATCATGTTGCAGAGGATGGAGAATTATAAGACAACCCACGAGACATACAAATAATAGAAGGGGAAGGAGAAAGAGGGTTAGAAGGACCTCAGTTACAGTTGGAATAATTTACTCCACCAATCATGAGAATTAAGAAGGTCAATATTGGGGCTGAAGAGAAACCCAATATAGCCAGTATTGGAGACTACTGGGATTGTGAGACAATGGAAAAGATAACGGATTTACTACGTGAATACATTGACTTATTCCCAGCTACATTTTCAGAGATGAAATGTGTTGGTTACTATTTATCTATCTGAGTTCATATCTTTAGCTTGAGTGACCCAAGGTTCATGTATGTTCAGGTTTCCAACAAAGCCTCTAAAACTATCGACCCTCCCAGTGAACCAGAAGGTAACGTAGTACACAGAGTGCACTGCGTAGTCTCACTCGAGATAGTCTTAATGGGTGACTGCAATACTCAAACGTTTGTAGTCCAAGATTGAGTGGAGATCTGTTAGTGCATGTTGTGGATTCTACTTATATTATTAGCAATACTATGTGAGTCACCGATCTTAGTTATATTGTTGTTCTTTATGCATGCATGTAATTTAAAGAGATCTAACTATTCATCAAGCATATATATAAGACTGTAACCATTAATAACAAATATATAACCAATAATCATTCAACACAACACATAAAGTGCCATGGTTCACCCCCTCCAAGGCTATGTCCACAAATATTTTGATCTAAGGCTCTTTTATTATAGGTCTGTCATGCATGGCTCCACACGCACTATAGATCTATTCATACATTCATCAAATGGATGTTATGACCTATACGATGCTGACTAGATCGCACCAGGATCCACAGACTGCGATCTAACCCTTAAAGTCGTGTCCCTTTTCCCTCCCATAGCTCAACCACTTAGGTATCATATCATACTTATGTCATAGACCTGTTACTCTATATCATGTGAGTAACTCATACAACCATCTAAGATACCGAACCCCCAAAACAATAACCACAACTCCTTATACCTTCTAGGTGTCTATTTATACCTATTCTTGGCTCATTGACCATTACATTATCTTACCAAAACTCTAATCTACTTAGGTCTTCTTGCATGCTGGCCTTGCACGCTTTTCTCCTCTACATGCACACTTTCTTTTGCTTCTTTCATGCCAGTTGTCTTTCTTTCCCTTATTCTTGCATGCACGCCTCACACTCTTTTCTTCCAATTGTCTCTCCCCCACGTTTTGCCATTTTCCCAAAATGGCCTTGTGCCCAACAGGCCCCCAACACTGACATCGTAACTCATCTCGAGTCACTGCTTGACTTATTCCACTATCACTGCTTCCCTCATGTGTCGAACACTGCCTGATGCAATGCAACATACATCTCTATTATGCGTTGGCATTGTTGTTGAGACTAACTACTCTTGTTGGTCATATTGGTGACCGCCTACTCTGTGATGAGAGACTGTACCAGTTCTTTGCCTTCAGACCCAATCTGTTCAAGTTTTTTCTTAGCTACATCACTCTCCATGAACAGTTGCTCTTCCTTTTTTTATAGGGGCTCCAACAACGCCTGTCTTATTGTCTTCGGTATTTGCAATGCTTTCTCTTCTAGCTACATATCCTTTAGTTCTGTGGCGGTCTTGATCTTCTATGGAAGTGAAACTATTTTCTGTCGTTAATTCACTTCTGCCATTACTGCATGGATTTTGGCTTCCTTATCCTACATCTCCTAGAGCCTCCCGTCCTCTAGTAGGTGAGTCCAGAGTTGCACACTCTTCTCTAACAATGTCGTGACGGTCTCAATACTTTGGTTGATTCCCTCCGCATCTATTATCACCTCATGTTCCCTCTACGCTCTGACTTCTGGGGGAGTTGTGGGTGTGACACACTCCTCCATATCTTTGATCCTCTCCTTGTACTTCTAGATAGTTTGTTCTATCCTGCGCAACTTCTCCCATGATGACCCTACCTCATCGTTGGTTCTTTCAGGAATTGTTTGAAACAACATATGGATTTGTTGTTCCATCTCCTCCACTTCCTGCTTTGCTTGCTCTTTCTGCTGCGCCTCAAGGTTGACAACCTCCTTCAGTGAGATAGCCTCTGTCTGGGCTATCTATATGTTTGTGGCATCCACTCTTGCTTTAGACTGAGTCTCCTATGCAATGCTCACCTGAATTTTATATAATGATTTTGTGGGAATCTTGGACAACACCACCTCCAGTGTCTCGATGTCTTTTATAGGTTTCTGTGTCATTTCTTCGTCAATGAAGATCATCTCCAGTGTGATGATGAAATTGTTGCTTGGTTGTGCTGCAAATTATATAGTCTCTGGCACTAGCACTCCTTCCTTATTTTGTATTGGTGTTTCTCTTGGTGCCTGTGCTGCCTCTATTCTTAACTGCTCCAGCACAATTTTTACCTCTTGCACTTGATCGACAATTGAATCCCTTTTCTTCTCTGCATTCTCCCATACTTCGTCCAATCGCTTCTTGACTGTTGTCGCCACCAGTTCCATGTCATCCAATGTTAGTGAAATATGGCTATGTGGTTTGTGGGATTTTGTCTTCTTTCAGCTTCCACTAGTGTGCTCCTCTGGTCGCTTCTCTTGGGTAGTCAATGGCTCAAGACTAGGAGGTCTATGGGTATCCCCAACAGTAGTTGTCCCTATTTCTTCAGCCTTAAGAATCTCCTAGGTTCTCATCCCTTGTTCTTCCTCCTCAGGGATTTCATGTGTCCCTGCACCTATTTCTTTTGCCTCAGGAATCTCTTGGGTTCCTGTGTCTATCTCTTCTTCTCACACTTCTCCTACTGAGTGTATGGGTGGCTATTTTTTGTGCAATGGAACCTATGTAGGCCCCTTTGGTGGCCTATTATGTGTGCGTGAATTCTTCTTGATTTGGGTGCTTCCCCCTTCTTGGCCTTGGGCATTCCTCTTCTTGGTTACTACCCCATTGGTGCATGTTTGGTGTGATAGGTCTAGTTTGTCCTGCATCTGAGGTCACGTGCTTTACACCTTGGTTGGAATCTGGGGTACCTTCCATTCTTCAGGCCACTCTTGGACCTCCCTTTAGATTTCCTCCTACGTGATGCAATAGTTAATTTGTAGCCATTCCTTGGCTTTGCCGTGCTTGTCTTGCATCCATAAGTTGTGGCACATTGCCCTAAAGTTGACAACCTATCCAAACTCTTGGACCATCTCTAGTGTAATGCACCATGTATCTGCAATCATCTCCTACATCTCCTTGAAATACTGTGCAAATGTGTCCATGTTTATCTTCTTTCTCTTCGGGTGTGTGTTGTTGCATAATGATGTGTAGCACGTTGTGCCACACTTTCCTGGTCTCTCCAAATATGTATTGTAGACTGATTATTTCCAACCCACAAGGCCAATGAGGATGAGTAACCACAAGTAGTGGAACTCAGGGCCCCAATCCTGTGTATCTTTGCAATCCTGCAAGAATGAATTAAGGACGTATGGGGCCCAGATCATCGAGATCCCCTTTGCACACTGCGTGACAATGAAAACCACACCAACCAACACTCGTTCCTTTCGACAATTGTGCATTAGTTTTCACCCAAGTAGCTTGGTAGAAAATTGTGTCGCAAGATCATTAATGTCATTGATCTTGATTCCCCTGTTGCCTCGCTCTGTGCCATACTTTGCCTTGATATCATTTGAGATGTCCTTGGCTCATGTTTTTTTCTCTAAGTACTTCTCCAAATTTTCTCCATCTGCAGGTAGCCCTGTGATTCCTACGATGAGTTCCAAATTGATGGGAACCAACCTATTCATCCACAAAATTCCCTCGTGGATGCGTGCAAGAAATTACTTGACACAGGCATTGCCATGTTTTCCACTTCCAAAGTGTGGGGCATCCAATAGATTCATGATGCTAGTATTATATAACCCCAGGATCCACTGCACTGGCTCGATCAGTGGCATGCCTGATGAGCCTTCTCCCCTACTCTCTAAGTAGTCCTGCAAGGCCAAGTCCAGGAACTTAGTGAAATCAGTCATGCCATGGTCGAAGTATTTAATGGTAGTGACTCCTCCAACCATGTCATCATCCACTTGCACTCTTCTCGAGAGTTTTGGAAAAATCAAGGTCCCTTTTGTCTATATTTGTGACCCTCCATGCACGTTTCTCTCAGCCTGGCCCTTCCGTTTTTCTAGTGAGGATGAGGCCCCTACCTATGGTACACCCTCATGTACTACGACCTGTTCTACCTCTGGTTCATGGCTCTGTGGAACTGAACCCATGGACTGATCCATCTGTTGTTTCCTTTTCCCCCTTGAGTTATCGAACTTAGTTCTCTCGGGGTCCTCCTCGACTGGCCTGACCTCCTGTGATGGGTTTTGTTCCTCTTCGACTATCATCAGGTTTGTTTCATACTCTGGTGTGTGGATTTCATCGACATCCACTACTATGGGTGTCACTTGATATATTGCATCTGTCACACGTGTTAGCACTAGAAGTCACCTCTGGATTGCTGCAGAGGTAAGCATAGTACCCATAAGTTTATATGTCACAATGAATAATTTTAGGGGAGGTCTAATGGATGCAGTCTTGGGATTATATCACTTTGGCTCAGGAAACTGGGTTGGCGCGCATATACAAATGAGGTCTTGATCCAACTTTAGTCAGTAAGTTTTCATAGTGGTTAGTAGGAGGAAGACCATGATGAGAAATGTTGAAGGATTTTTATGGACATCTGGTATTCTATCATCCTACAGAGGAAAAGTGTCAAATATAAGATCCTCTTAGATCTGAAAACTTCAAGAAAATAAAAATGTTGCAACAGTACTACAATCAAACCTACATTACATTACAATCACAACACTCTACTGGATTATCCATGCTCAAGATTTCAGAATCAGAGGAAAAATAAATGAAGGAGAAATTGACTACCATTAAACAAGAAGTATCAAGTGATAATACACAACCAGAGAACCAGAGGCCTCATCAAAAATTTACAATCGAGAGCTTAGCTCTACCATCAAAACTTATAAATTATCAAAACTAAGTATTTATAGTCAAAGAAAAATCACAGAAGCATATTCTAGTAGCTACATTGAAGGCATTACGTCTGCATGCCTCCTGTCTGACTATACATGTGGTCTCTGATCAGACCTAAACTTCGATCAGATGAAAGCGGGCTTTAGAATAGGCTTATTGATGAGCCGACTAACTAACATTCCTTTCCTGTGATTTCTATTTATGGAATAAACGATGTTCAATCACCACCAACCAGCCTCAATAAATGCTTCATTAGGAATGGGGAAGACTCAAGTCAACTCTGCACCTATAGAACGTGGCAGATGGTGAGGTGATTGGCGCACCAAGCATGAAATGGCGGATGAGATATGGCCATGTGGACAACACAGGGGCCACATGAGTGGGAACTAAGATGGAATGGGATGGAGATTATGTGAGGTGAGGTGGCACAGGTGGCGGGAGATGAGAAGAGGATAGGCGTCGATGGGACAGTGAGTATAATATAGGTGGAGGGAGATAAAATTATAAGAGAGCGACCACTTGTCAACCCATGATAGGACATAATAAGCACATGTGCACATTAGGGTTATGAAAAGAGGTTTGAAACTTCCCCTCTTTTGGGCTCGATGTGTGTCTCTAGCTGACACGTAACACCTTTAGGAAACCATGGTTTCATTCTTGTCCTGCCCTACAAACTTTATCTTGTGCACATGTTGAAGCCCCAATATGATTGACGACCATAGATTTGAGGCACACCAATATTGACCACCCAGATTTTCGTGTGTCTTATCACTTTGCGCCAAAAGGTTGCATCACACCTCTGACTTAGGATATAAGCCGATTTGTGGGTTTTCTGCCCATTTTCTTTGATTCCTTTTCCAAGGGGCCAACATCTTAGGAAAATACCCCCTTTTTACAAATTAATGTGATAACATTAGGCTCCATGGGGGATGGCTTGCTCCCTATGAGAAGCCAAGAACCTTTCTATAGCTTCAGTGCCTTACTATTGGGTCATGGAGTCACTCGAAACAAAAAAAAAGGAAAACAAATATTTACAAAGACATAGGAGCCACTCAAGGCTCAAATAAAGAACTTCTTCAGAAAATTCCCATTCACAAGGCCACCAAAAACTTCATCGCCCTTCAAATTATGTAGCCTGTATGTGTTGTTTGGAAAAATTTCAGAAATTTTGAAGAGATCAATCTACAAGGCTTCAATTTTTTTTTTCTTTCCTCTGTCTTTCTTGGGTGCATCCCATTTCAGTACTAACTCTCCCAACCAAAAATCTTCATTTCTGAATTTCCTGTTGAAAGCCTGCTTGATCCTCTACTGATGATCATGTGCTTTGTCCATCATCTACTCTCTTTCCTACTACGCTTTGACTATCTGAAGAATCCTTCTGATCATGTCATAAGGTTCACCCTGGCAGTCTTGAAAGAATTGCACCACAGGCAAGGCGAGGTGAGAGGGAAAAACTGCTCTGGCTCCGTATACAAGCTAGAAAGGAGAGAGACCAAGAGACCTCTTTTTCGTCACTCTGTCAGCCCATAAAGTGAACTTAATATTTGAATCCCATGCTTTATGGTTGTCCTATAATAGTCTTTTGATAATATTTATCAGTATTTTGTTAGAGGATTCTTCAAGTCCATTTCCTTGGGATAGTAGGGGGTGGAGTGGATCAATGAAATTCCAAACTACTCGTAGAATTTTATCAATGGCTCAGACTTGAAGGATGCAACGTTATCAGTGATGATTATGTTCGGACAACCAAACCTTGCCATAATATCTTCAAGAAAACCAATGATGACTTTATGAGAAGCACTCCTTGTGGGAATAACTTCTACCCACTTGGTGAAATAATTTATTGCAGTTAAGATCCACATGTGCTTACCACTTGAAGCAAGATGTATTTCCCCAATGAAGTCTATGCCCCACTGCTAAAATGGTCATGAAGCTACCACAGTCTTTGATGGAAGAGACTTGAGTTTCTTCTTACCAGATAATTTATGACATTTGATGCAAGCTCTAAGTTTTGCAAAGACATCAGTGAATAAAGTAGGCCATTAGTACCCATCCCTAAGAATTTTGTAGACTGTGGTTCTCCAAAAGTGATGTCCTCCACACAGGCTGTCATGGAAATCAAACATAATTGTTTGGGCCTCCTGTGGGTCTAGACATCTAAGAAGCACACCCAGAGGGTGTTTCCAATACAAGAGTTGTTCAATGAGGCAATACCTGATTGATTTGAGCTTTAAATATCTTTCCTTGCTTCTTCCCATACCATCATGGGGTCTCAAATCTTGCAGAAAAAATACAATATCTTTGTACTAGGTACATTCTGCCAGTGGAGGGTTATCTCGTGGATTTTTATTAGAAAACGTAGCCTGCTGAATTTTTGAGCAAGTGTTGATTAAGTTAACCCCCAAATTTTTGCAATTAGATTCAGCCAACTGCTTGGCTAAACCTTGGCCTTTAACTAGTGTGGTGGGTTTTATTTCCAGGTCAAATTCAAGGATCTTGGAAATCCACTTGCTCCTTCTCCCATCTATGTCAATCTGGATGAGAATGTCCTTCACAGAATATGAAGGAATGTATGCAATGATTTTTGAATGCAGAACATAGACTCTGAAAGATTTGAGATCTTTCACTAGGTCATAGGCCTATTTCTCCATGATGTCATATTTTACTTTTTCATCTCTTAGTGCTCTACTGAAAAATGAAATAGGCTGCTCCAACCCTTCAACATTTTTCTGCAATAAAATTGTTGCCACCGTGTCAAATGAGGAAAAGGAAAAGATTAAGAAATCCTTGGAGTAATCAGGACTGATGAGCACTAGTGCCTCAGTCAATGCCTTGTTGATTTGGTCAAAATAATTTCTAGACTCAGCAGTCCATTTTACTTCATTCCCCTTCCTAAGCATGGTTGTAATATGCTTCACCAATTCAACAAAATTTGAAAAAAACCTTCTCAGAAAATTGATTTTTCCCAGGAAAGACTGCACTTCCTTCTTGGATCTGGGAAGTGACAAGTTTTGAATATCTTCCACCCTACTTGAATCAATTATGACCCATTCAGCTGATACTATGTGTCCCAACAATTTTCCCTCTTTCATGGAAAACAATGATTTCTTGGGATTTAAGGAGAGACTGAACCTTCTGCATTTCAAGAATACTTTCCTTAGATGACAACAATGTTCTTTATCAAATCTAGAAAAAACTGTTATGTCATCCAAATAGATGACCATAAATTTATCCTTCTCTCCAATGAAGGCGATGTCCATAGCTCATTGAAAGGTTTCTCCTGCATTCATTAATCCAAAGGGAATTTTGGCATACATGAATGTGCCCCAGGGAGTAGTGAAGGTTGAATTTTCTCTATATTTAGGAAGGACAGAGGTTTGATTGTATCTAGAAAATCCATGAATCATTGAAATCCTA
>JASDQU010013634.1:110955-128124 GCA_032191745.1 Picea mariana | reverse complement strand
CTCCACTAGGGAAGTGAACTTTCAGTTTTGTTTTCCTTCCTTGGTCTTGTTCTTGACATTTTTCTCACCTTTATATCTTCTTCATACTGTGTTTCTGATTCTTAGATGTGTTGTTGGCTTTTGATTCATCCCATACACATTGAATTTCTAGATTTTCTTGAGTTTTTGTTGATTTCTGGGCAATTTTTTGATCTCTAAGAGGCTAGTACTCCCTTGCCTCTACGACTAGAGCACTAGCAATCCCTTGCAGGCTCCTAGGGAGTGTTGTAATGCTCTGGTGCCCTTGACACTAGAGCGCTAGTGTTTTTCAGTTCAAAACTCTTTTAGGAGTTGACCTTGGAGTCTAATTTTTTCTAATTCGCCTGCTTAGGGTTATCATCATCTCAGTGTGCCTTTGTTTTAGCCTCAAAACTTTTGATTTATGAGAATTCATGATGCTTTGTTTTGGTTTGTAACATCTCTTTCTTATTTACTTTGAGTCACTCTTCTTCTTTCGAGATTTAGAGTCAATTTACTTCTTTATCCTTTATCTGAAGGTGTGAAATTTGTTGTAAGGAAACTCATAGATCTATGCAATTTTCCATTTGATCTTTGAGGTTTTTTTCCCAATCAATTCCTGGTTTTTCATCATCCATTAACCTTCTCCTACCTTACTAGAAATTTCACCAATTTTCATGCATTCTGGGTGAGTTTTTTGCATGGTTTTTGGCTCTTTTTCTGAGTTTCTAGGAGGGCCAACGACCCCCTGTAGGCCATACTAGAGTGCCAATGCTCCCCTACAATTTCCTATGGAGAATTGCAACACTCTGTGCACCCTTCTGGGGGAGCGCTAGTCTCTTTTTTGAGAGTTTTTTCCTTCTTCTGCTCAGTCTTTTGAAGCCTTTTTTGYAGAGATCTTTACCCAGAGTTTGTGGTTGGTTTGTGAAGTTGTTTGTATTGGTTTTTGATGTTTTTTTATTCTTATCACTCCCTATTGTCTTTCTTGGATCTTAAAGCCTTTTTCAGAAATGCGAAATTGCCTTTTCCAACTTCTTTTTGTCAGGACATTTTTGAGTGATTTCTCTTTCTCCCTATCTTTTCTTGGATTCTTCTCTGAATTTTATTTGTGTTCCTTGAATTATTGATTTGTTTTATAATCATTGATGGTGTTCTTGCTTGTTATAAAAAGTTTCTATTTGTTTTCTTTCATACCTCACTGCCTTAAGTGCATGCTTTGTTTGTAGCCCTTTTTCTTCGTGTTTTTTGCATCTGCATAGGAGTCTTTCTCCTGATTGAAAGTAGTGGAGAATTGAAGTTTTTGTATTTAATTTATATATACATAATAATCAAACAATGAAGATAAATGCATTCTTTCCTTTGGGTAGTGAAACTAGCTTGCATTTGAAGTAGCGAAATTGCATGTTTTTTGGCATTTTGGGACATTGTGCATCTGGAATGATGAATGTTTTCTCCTTCTTGTAGCATATCTTTCATAAAAATGAAAAGATTGCATATTCATCTCTTTGCATAAATTTCGAGTCGGTCAAAACACSATATTGTCCATGCCATTTCCTTTTGAGTAACAACAGCCTTAAAAATCAAGCATTAAACTAAAAATTGATTAGACATTTTTACATTTTCTGATAGAAAACCTACATTAGATTAGTTGTAGGGATTTGGTATAGGTGTGAAAGATAACTTTCCAAATTTGCAAACAAACATAGGATATTATGTTAGGGAGCGGTGAAATCCAATTGCTACATTTTTTCCTAGGAATCCCTTCTCACAGAAGGGTCAAACCTGAGGTCACATTGAGACTAGCATAGTTACTCAACCTACTTTGTTGGTCTTGTTGTAGATATTGCACGTATTATGGGGGTCGCTTGAAGGTATACCCACAATGATGAGTGGAATCCTTTCAATTTTATTTCGGGCTAGATACCCTGCCCTTGCCCATGGATCGGACTGTCGACTATTTCCCCAGACATCATTATTGTAGTTGATAACCTTAGTGGTATATCTATTTAGGGTCTTTACACAAGGTGAATGTGGAGGGGCAAGTATTCACTGTACCTGGAATCGATGTTGGCCAGAATCACTCAAGATCCTTAGAGGGTATACCCACGATTATGTGTGGGAGCTTGCACCAGGGTGTAAGTCCATTAAGTAGGTCGTCAACGTAACTTTTCCACCTGCTCTATCTCATCCCCTTCTTACTTTTTTCCCATGACATTGGATTTCATCACCAACTAGTGTGCTCATTGTGAGAAGGTTGTGTTTGCTTGCTTGCTTATGAGATTTTTAGTGTGTACTATTTGTTCTCCCTAGCAGAATCTAGGTTGGATCTTTTTTTTTATGGCATCAATTCCCAGAATGACCAATGAAGGAACCCCTTTTCTAGGTGAACCCTTTGTTTTTCCTTCTTACGAAAATGTTGGTCCTCCTTACATTGCTACTTTGACCCTTCCAAGTCTCACAAATGGTTTATTGGTCTGGTTGTTTTCCACTCCTGTGATCTCAAATGTAGGTGCTTCATATGTAAGCACACCACCCACACATCAACCTCATGTCGACCTTTCTCCTTCTTCACCCGCTAGGTATCCTTCCATTTATCCTTCTTTGCCTAGTGAAATCTCTAAAGTGAGTATCCAAGTTGATAAGAAGAAGAAGAAATGAAAAGAGAAGAAGAAGAACTAGAAAGGGACCAAGCCTCCAAATACATCAAATGTTGGATCCAAGAAACCAACTACTGTTAATAGTACTAGGAGCATTGATGAGGCCGATAAGATTAAAACAAAGAATATGAAACCCAAATTCCCTTACATTCTTTGTGAGGGTGACCACTTTCTGAGGGATTGCCCTAGTATTCCCAAGGTATTAGAAGTGTGGTCCTCTACATCATCGGCCCCTGCTAGACATGCTAGTGACAACTCGTCAACTAGTGATGTTGAGGTTGGTAAGAAGAACACAACTATCAAATTTCCTTGCATGTTATGCAAAGGTGATCATTAATCTCACCTYTGTCCTCATGTGATCGAGGCTTCTTCTCTTTTGGAAAATCTTCAACTYCCAAATGGTTATCATAATATTTCCCCCAAACCATCATTAGTTGATGGAATGGTCAATMCAGTTCCATCCTCGGTCAGTCTGGTTGATCAGGTGGTCAATATAGTTTCATCCTTGGTTGAACCACTAACCAAAGTAGTTGATCCAGTTTCCTCATCAATCAGCCCCACTTTTCRTATGAAAATTGAAACCCAAGTGATTGATCCATTCCCATTATTTGTCAGTCCCACCCATCATCTGAAGAGTGCCAACGTTGTCAATCCCATTCCTCCACTGACGAGTGCCAAAGTGGTTTCTCTGGTCCTTTAATTGGTCAGTCCGATTGATCATGTCGTCAATATGGTCATGTCCTTAGTTGAACTAGTTGACAAAGTGGTTTATCTGATCCCATCTTTGGTCAATCCTGCTCTCCTGTTAGAGAGTGCAACCCAAGTGGTTGATCTATTTCCACCTGTCGACCCCATTTTCACCTTGGAGAATGAAACCCAAGTGGTCAATTTGATGTCATTATCAATCGATCCTACTCTCCTGGTAGAGAGTAAGCCCAATATTTTCCACGTTTTTCTTGTTGATACAGAATCTACCATGCTAGGGGGAATTCCTGCTTCTCCCGTGAAACCCCCTCCAAGTAATGAGGCCATCCTTTTTTATTGGGATGTGCTAACTGGACCTCATCTTCCCTCTCACATTTCTTTCAAGATTATAATATAGGTTTGTGGTTGGGACATTCCTCATGTGCCAATGGATGAAGGTTTGTCCTATAGTATTTTTTCCTCTGTTTCTTGGCAAGATTTGGGTTATCCTTAGCTTGTCTCAGTTACCAAGAATCTGTTCGCTTTTAACAGAAGAACTAGTCACCCTTTAGGAATCCTTCCTTGGTTTCCTCTAACTTTAGGAGGGAAAATTGTCTTTATTGATGTTATGGTAGTCCAGGACCCCTTGGATTTCAATTTAATCCTTGTGTGAGATTATGTCTATGCCATGAAAGCTATTATGTCCATTCTTTTTCATGTGATATATTTCCCGCACGATCGAAGAATGGTGACTATTGATCAACTTTCATTTGTTGGTCCTGACTTGACCATCAAACCAATGACTTCCCTAACTGGGTCTTATATGAAGTCGGTCTCACCCATGACATAGGTCAATTATGTGGCGTTGTCTCCCATGCCTTCAACTTTCGATGACTTGGATCTGGTAGTTGACATGGTGATCTCTTCGGTAGGGATTTTGGAGCCTTATCTTCTTACCCTTGTCACGACCCTCGACATGTGTTCCTTCCAGAGCATTGTTCTTCCATCCAGTGAAGATATCTTGGAATCCATGACCGAGTTTTTTCCCTTGACATGGTGTCCTTCTAGTTGGAAGCCATGATAAAGAATAGGTTACAAGCATAGTTTCACTTCTCTGTGGTAAGATCGTTAAAAAATGAAACAGAAGTCACGAGCATAGTTTTTCCTCTCTATAGCAAGCTCGTTAAAAAATGAAATGAAGATCTGGGGATTCAACCCAGAGCCTTGAACGTAGTTATTTTCCTGTGTCAAGCTCGTTAAAAAATGAAACGGTCACCTCTCTCATCAGGTCGAGTCTTTCACTAGATCTCGTAGATGTCAAGTCGAGTCTTTCATTAGGTCTCATTTTTTGAACCTTCATTTCATCCACCTGTATCCTTTTTCTCCATATAGTACAAAAATTGGTGACAAACTCAAAGTCAGTGAATGAATTGAAGCTTGGGGGTCATGTTTCCAGCCTTTGATAATCATTCTAGAGTTATGCCACTAGCTTTTCAAGCTGGGTCAAAGTACCAACCATCCATGGGTATCTCAGCCTTTGGAATTTACGTTGGGAATTTACAAGAATAGTTTAATTTTGTTTCAAGCTTGTATAAAAATGAAACTAATATCGAGCATAGTATTAGTTCATTCTCATGCTTGAAAAAACATAAGATCACACCGAGTAAACTTTTATCTATTTTTCAGACTCGCATGGATACACGAAAAAGGAACCCCTTGGAGTCGTCTTTAAGCTCTTTTCATACTCTCTAAATGTGAAAATATTGTCGAGTGATCTTGCTTTCTTTCCCACTCATTAAAAGGTTTGAAAGGGCATATTTCGAGTGATAATTTATCTCTTTTCAGCTAAGATTACAAACAAGGACAACACTGGAGTCATCTTTAAGTTATTTTTAGACTCTCTAAATATGAAAAACCACCAAGTTTACCTTCTCTAGACTTGTTAAACAATCATATATTGAAAGAACCATATGGGACTGAACCCTTACTTCTTCCATTTATTTAAATAAAGAAAGAGGGACTTACCGAAGGTGAGTTATATCAAGCATGTGTTACCCTCCTCAATATTGCTAAATAAAAAAGAGGTACTCGCTTATCTCGATGGGGGGGAAATTGAAGGAAGCAAGCCAAGATGTTTTTTAGAACATTACTAGTAACTCTTAATGTCACCCTTGAACACGACACTTTGTCTTTACACACGTTTTAATCTTATAAACCTCTGCACTAAGCCAATCCTCTGAGTTTTATTACTTCTTTGGGTCACTCGACGAAAGTCATAGTATCCACTGCATCATCATGTTTTGGTCCATGTCATGTTTATGTTGTTGTGTCTCAGTGTTCAAGGGAAGTTTTTGCTTCGAGAATCAACCATCACAAATTTTCTGTTTCAATACCTGTGTCAGTCCATGTTCATTTGATCCACCAATTTACATCTTTGTGTTTGTTTCATGTCGTTGATGGGGGATACATAAAGGCCCTCCTGTGATGATTCTATTACTGTCGACTTCAGCACATTATTCGAGAACTAGAACTAGAAACTAGTTAGTACCTTGGGACCTGCATGCCTCAATGGAAGGCCTCCTCGTGTCTGACAGTGGGTTTACATCATTGACCCCTGATCGGATGATTCCATGGATGTTCAACTTCATATCATCCTTTCACATCCACTGGAATGTACTAGGGTACCTTGGGAATCATTGACATCAATGGTGATTTCCCTCGCACTTGTTAACAATTTACCTCATTGACTGGTAATCAAGTGGTCTCTGCCATGTTCGACATTAGGACATCTATTCACATGGTTAGATTCATACTACATCAAGATCGATAAGAAGACCCTGGGTCAAGTAATCACTCTGATATGTACTTTTCCTAGGTTGCAATGAAGTTTCTATTGAATATTGACACATATATTGTCACATAGATCCACTTTGTATTGGTCCGTGGCTATGTCTTATTGTCTTGTCGATCCATTGTGTATTTTTTGTGGCTACGACTATTTCATATCATGAAAGTATATATACAAATTATATCTTTAGTGGCTATACCCCTTTTGTAAATATAATTATGGATCCACAGTGTATCTTATGGCAGCCATACCTTGAAAGTATTTATCACCCAAGCATAGGTATGCCTGCCTTGGGTTTGAAACATGTCATAATTTTTGTTGATGGTTGTATGCAACTTCTACCAGGTTCTCTGCATCCATACCATTGCTCAAAAAAGTCTACAAAGTACTTCAATCATTAGTTTCCATATTCTGACTTTTCTCTTTGGGGGGAAATCTATTACACATCAAAATTATTCACTTCGATGATGAACCATTGTCATCATTACTAGTGTCACAAGTGTTGCAAACATCATACTGCCATCTTTCCTATTTCCTGTCTCTAACAACATCATAAGGACACTTAAGATACCTTCAAAGACTATTWTAAGAAGGATAAATCATCTGATGAGGAGTACAAATMTTTCTCTATTGAGAAAGCCACTTAAAAAATGAAGTTTGTAGAGAATTTCTCCCCTACCCATTGTTAGGGAGTGCTAGCACAACCTAGCCGCCTTTGGGGGATCATTGTGGTACTCTGTGACCCCTTCTGGGGGAGCACTAGTATTTTATGAGAAAMATTTGGGMAGCACTCCCCTACCCACTGTCAGGAAGTGCTAGTKCTCCCTACCCTTCTTTGGGGGAGCGTTKCAATGCTCTGTGTACCCTTTGGGGGAGAGATGGCCCATTTGAGGGAATATTTKACTGTTGAGAAAAATTAGGGAAATATCCCCCTCATCTCTGGAGTTAGAAGGATTCAAATTTGAGGTCAAGGTTGTATMTTAGGGAGGATCCACAACTGATGGAGAAATATACTCAACCTATCCCAAGAATCTCTAAGGTGGTTGGGCCTCTCCAAGCTTATATACGGAGGCCTTCTCATGGTGAAAGGTAGATGGAGAAATAGGAAGGCATCAACCTTATTATCTCATAAGGAAGATATCAGTGAAGTTACAGGTATTCTGTTGGTGTATCATTTGAGCAAAGGGTTTGGACAAAGAGAGCTTGGTGAAGTTGTTGCATCTACATCTATGGTTGTAATCACTTTGTTTTTTTTTTCATTAATATACATATGTGCTTGGCCTGTTTATTTCAAGGTTGTTCTTTTTCTACATGAACTTTTCCCTATTATATATATCTGGTTTCAATCTAATCTTATTAGAATAGGACTTATCGAGGATATTGGGGATCAAATCTCAACTCAGACTGTGCGAGGACGAACATCATTTAAAAGGTACACCTTTCTTTCTCTTCTCTATACTTTAGTTTAACTAGGTTTAAAAGGATGTCAGTGACCAAAGTTATCACCCTTTCTATCTTGGTATTAGGATTCTAGAGCCCAAGAGAGAATCCACTTGTTCGCAGGGGGATTCTCCTGTAATAGGGGGGGAAACATGGAGGTTGAGGCTTCAGATCTTCCTCTTCCTCTATCAGCCTTATTCCTGAGTTGGTCCACTGCCAATATGTTAGACTCTAGTTCCAGGGATTCATTTTTCATATGATCCAAGGAGGTATCTCTTCTCTCTCTTAACAGGAGGCAGAAGTCAGGATCAAAATCACTAGCATAGATAATTTTGGTAGAGGCCTCAGTAGGCTTAATCTCAGCAGGGATCTTATTGTACATCTTGTTGATTCTTTTGGAGAAGTCAGAGACAAACTCTCCCTCTTTTATTTTTAGGGACTGGAACTCTATGATATAATACATGAAGTCCTTTTTATCCCCCCATTTTATCAAAATATATCGTCTAAAACCTCTATCCCATCAATGGATCTGAGGGTTAGGGCCCTGAACCACTTCCTGGCTTCTCCATGAAGACTATGGATAAAAATCTTCATCCACACATCTTCATTTACTATGAAATAGTTATTAGGATAACTATAAAAAGCTACAAGGTGCTCCTCTGCAGTGATATCTCCCTCCCCTGTGAACTTAGGCAACTGCTTAAGGTAGCCACCATCTGGGAGGGCATTAAGAGGCTGAGGAAAAATGAGCAGGGTGTATATAGTAGCTACTATAATATCCATTCTATTTCTGGGGGGATTATCTCTTGCCATGGGAGTGTGAATAGGAGGATAACTAGGAGGAGATGGAGTTCAAACATGGGAGATTTGGGGTGTTCTTATGGGAACAAAGGGAAACAATTGAGGATCTGGAGAAAAGGCCTCAGGGCTCGAGGGAACAGAGGTTTCCCTTTCTGTAAAACCAACATATTTAATAGGAAGAGGGGTAGTGAAACTGGGAGAGGGGAAATCAGAAAGAACACTCCCAAAATTTAAATTTCTAGAAGCTCCAACATACGGTGTAATAGGAAAGTGAGAAACAACTACTGGAGATGTTATAAGAGAATAATGAAAATTACCAAAATCAGCTGGTTCAAAAGAATACGTTCCCTCCTGAAAGGTCCTTTGTCTTCTGATAATTTTCTCTAGATCAACTTTAGGTGTCACTAAAGGAAACTATGGAGTAGGCCTCGTGTGTCTTCCCCTGGAAGCCATAGCTGAAACAATGGAGTTGTTCAATGGAGTCACCACAATAGAGTCTCCAGCTGCATAGTTGCAATATTTGATGTACTAATTCCTGATGCACCTTCAGAACCAGTAAGCTTTGTCATTCAATCCCAGGAAAAATCTTCAATTTGTCCCTGACAACGGCGCCAGAAATGTTAGCACTAGAAGTCACCTTTGGATTGTTGTAGAGGTAAGCCTAGTACTCATTAGTTTATATGTCACAATGAATAATTTTAGAGGAGTTCTAATGGATGCAGTCTCAGGATTATATCGCTTTAGCTCAGAAAACTAGGTTGGTGCGCATATACAAATGAGGTCTTGATCTAAATTTAGTTAGTAATTTTTCATATGGTGCGTAGGCATAAGAACATGAGGAGAAATGGTGAAGGTGTGCTATGGACATCTAGTCTTCTAGCAACCTATAGAGGAATTTTTTTAGATATAAGATCCTCTTAGATTTGAAAACTTCAAGAAACTAAAAACCCTATGAAAGTACTACAATCAAACCTACATTACATCACAATCACAACAATATACTGGATCATCCATGACCAAGCTTTTAGAATTATAAGCAAAATAAATGAAGGAGAAACTGACTTCTATTAAAAAATAAGTCTCAACTGATAATACACAACTAGAGAACTAGATGCCTCATCAAAACTTTAAAATCGGGAGCATAGCTCTACCATCAACACTTATGAAATATCAAAACTCAGTATTTATACTCAAAAAAAAATCACAGAAGAATATTTGAGTAGCTGCATTGAAGGAATTACATCTTCATGCCTCATGTCCGACTATGCATGTAGTCTTTGATTAGACGTGAACTTTGATCAGACGCAAGTGGGCTTCAGAACTAGCCAGTTGATGAGCCAACTAACTGACAATCCTTTCATGTGATTTCTATTTATGGAAGAAAAAACGTTCAACCACCACCAACCAAACTCAATAACTACTTCATTGGGATCGAGGAAGGTTCAAGTCAACTCTGCACCTATAGGATGTGGCAGCTGACAAGGTGATTGGTGTGCCAGGCATGAAATGGCGGACGGGAGATGGCCATGTGGACAACGCAAGGGCCATAGGAGGGGGAGAGGAGGTGGACTGGGATGGAGATGATGTGGGGTGATGTGGCATAGGTGGAAGGAGATGAGAAGAGGACAAGCGTCGATAGGACAGTGAGTAGAATATAGGTGGAGGGAGTGAATATGATAAGGGAGTGACCACTTGTCAATCCAGAATAGGACATAATAATCACATGCACACATCGGGGTTGCGAAAAGTGATTTGAAACTTCCCCACTTTTGGGCCCGATGTGTGTCTATGGATGACATGTAGAACCTTTAAGAAACCATGGTTTCATTCCTATATCACCCTACAAACTTTATCCTGTGCTCATGTTGAAGCCCCGATATGATCGATGATCATCGATCTGAGGCTCACCAATATTGACCACCCAGATTTGTGCGCGTATTATCATATCGTGCCAAAAGGTCACATCACACCTTAGACTTAGGATATAATCCAATTTGTGGGTTTTTTGCCCATTTTCTTTGATTCCTTCGCCAAGGGACCAACTTCTTAGGAAAGAAACCCCCTTTAACAAATTAATGTGATAACAACACATATTGTGTTGTGTGTGTTCTTTCCAGTCCTACATGGTTCTCCAATTCATGGTGGTGACATTTCGATGAGGTATAAGATAGAGGTATATGGATTTAGTGAATGCTTGGTCAAATTCGACTTTATCTCTCTTTTACTCAGCTTTGCGTTCTCTCCTGATAAATTGACACAATAACCGGTGTTTCCCTCCTTTTTTCAGCTTTATAGTGGGATAGTTGAATGACAACTGATTTGCACTGACAGTTGTACCTTCTTTCACTTTTGGTGGCATGTCCAGTGTGTGGTACTATTATATGTATTAAATGTCATCCTTTGTGTCTTGTCTTCAACCATATGTCTTTTTCTTCACGATATGGTCTTTACTTTTGTGTATGGGCTATCATAAGTTTTATCTTTACTTCCAATTGGCACCTAATTTCCATAGCTTTTATCTCTCAACTCACCACATTGTATGACTGTCGATCCTTTTTCTAGCATGTTGAGATTTTTGGTCTCGCAGAGTCCTTGGATTCTATCCCCTTTTTGTCTGGCATAGTATTTCCTATTTTTCTGCGCTGACTCCATGACTTGTGCATTCTAACTCATTTTTCTTTTTCTATGTATATATATATATATATATATATATATTTACTATCAATTTGTTGGTGGTCAAATATCCTTGTACATCTTTAGTTGACTTCCATTGACCATTCCTCTGAGTTTTGTTTCTCCTAAGTCCTTCAATTGTACAAATCCTCCATCTGTGACAATATTCACCTCATATGGTCCCAATCAATGCATTCTGAACTTTCCTAGATATTGAAAGAACTTTTTGTCATATAGTAGGACTAGGTCTCCTTCCTTGAAACTTTTTCTCTTGATATGTTGGTCATGCCATGATTTGTCTCTTTCTTTCTGTACTCCTTGGTGGAACCCTGCTAGAATCTTATCTTCTTCCATGCTCATCAGCTGACTTAACCTTTCTTGTACTATGCCTCTTTTTGTCATGTATGTAATTGTTGCTACGTATAGACTGGGTACCAAAACATCTAGTGGCATCACTACTTCTTGTCCATATACCAATCTGAATGGTGTTTGACCTGACAACGTTTTACAAGTAGTTCTATATGCCCATAATACTGCTGGTATCTTTGAATCCTATTCATCCCTATTGACATTTCAAATCTTGGTTAATGCATTCTCCAGGATCTTATTAAAGGCTTCCACTATTCCATTTTCCTGAGGATGATATGGCATACTTTTCTGATGGTAGACCTCAAATTCTTTAGTTAGAGATCTGATAGTGTTGTTGATAAAGTGATTGCCTTGGTCACTCATCAAAATCCTCGGACATCCAAATCAAGTGAGCACATTTTCAAACAGGAAATGTGTTGATGTCTCTACACTGTAATCTTTAACTGGTGTTGCCTTTGCCCATCTTGAGAGGAATTATGTCACAATGATAATGTATCGCATTCTTGATATTCTTGCGGGTGGGTGAATTGGCCCAACAAAATAGATATCCCATTTGTCAAACATTTGTAGAGTCACTTGTGGGTGTAAGGGCATCTCATCCCATCTATTTGGTTTGCCAACCCTCTGACAAACATCGCATTGTTGACAATACTCCTTTGCATCTCTATGAATATTTGGCCACCATAATCCCACGTGAAGTACCTTCTGCATGGTATCTTTGCCTGCATAGTGTCCTCCTGTGATTCCTTCATGGGATTCTGCCAATATCCTAGGCCTTTTGTGTTCTAGTGTGCATATTATCAAGATGTTTTCTTCCCCCATTTTATATAAGTGTTCAGTGATCAACTGGTAGTCGGTTTCTCAGACAACTAGATTTTTCCTTTGCACAGTGTTGAGTTCATGTGGTGCAATGCCTATACTTAAATAATCAATAATGTCAACCAAATAATCATCCACGATATGAACTAAAAATAACTGCATGTCAGGTAAGGTATCCTCTAAGTTGGTATGCTCCCCACCATTGGTGACCCTTGACAAGTGATCAGGTCCTGCATTCAACTTCCCTAGTTTAACTATGAATTCAAAGTCAAATTCATGAAACAATAGTAACCATCAATAGATTATCCCCCCCAACAATGGTTTTTTGACTATGTACTTAAGTGTTGAATGATCTGTGAACATCTTAAAATGTTTTCCAAGTAGGTAATCCCTGAAATTCTAAAGCGAGTAGACCATAGCTAGGCCTTCCCTCTCTGTAGTGTTGTAGTTCTGCTTAGATTCTGACAGTTTCTTGCTAGCAAATGCTATAGGATRATCCAATTCTCCAGCTCCTGGCTGTGCCAAAATATCTCCCATGGCTATAGTTGATGCATTTATGGGTACATGGAATGTCTTCTCCCAATATGGAAAGACTAATATGGGTGATGTGACCATCTTCTCCTTCAGGGTTTCCAATCCGCGCTGACAATTTTCATTCCACTGAAACTTAGTATCTTTATTGATAAATTTCTCCATCGTCGCAGTGATCCGTGCATACCCCTTTATAAATTTTCTGTAGTATCCTATATGTTCCAATGTGGCCCTCAACTGACGCACTGATTTTAGTGGTGGTAAGTTCACAATGAGGGAAATCTTGGCAGGATCCACGATCAAACCTTGTCTGCATACTATGTGACCCAACAAAATTCCAAAGGGTGTTCCAAATATACATTTCTTAATGTTCAAGGATATTTGGCATTGCCTGCATCTTTCTAACATCAACCTCAACACCTCTACATAGTCCTTCAGCAGGCTGTACATGTCCAATCATCCAAATATACCTCTATTAATTGATGGATGAATTCTTTGAATGCAACAATGACTACTTTGGAAAATATTGTTGGTGCATTCTTCAGTCCAAAAGGCATGACTGTGTATTGGTAACATCCCCATTATGTTTCAAAGGTTGTCTTGTATCGATCTTCTAGTGCTATCTTGATTTGGTGGTAGCCTGAGAATCCATCAGTGAATGAGTATGATTCCTGAACTCCCACATTTTCTAGGACTTTGTATGTAAAGGGTGTAGGGATGGGCTCATGTAAGAAAGAATCACTAATATTTCTCAGGTCTACACATATTATTATGCCTCCTTGCTTCTTGTCTTGGACTACCATGGGGCTTATCCATTATGATTCTTCTACTGGCTCTATGATCCCTACTTCCAACATTCTGCCAATTTCTGCTCTTACTTTCTCCTTGTATATTGGGTTCAATCTGTAAGGCCTCTGCCTAGTAAGTATTGCCTCTAGTTTGAGAGGGATCTTCATCTCTCCAGGTTCTCCCAAAATACCCTTCATTTCTGTGAAGTTCGTTGGGAACAAGTCACTGTACTCRCGCAGTAACTCYGTTATCCTTTCCACTGTTTGTTCGTCCCAATAGTCCCCAATKCTATCCATTTTGCAATTATCGACTGTCCCAATGTTGAATTTTTTTACCTTTATCGATGAAACAATCACTTCTAATTCTAGAGGCGGACCTTCCACTTCTCTTTCACCTTCAACTTCCTCGATCWGAATATCRCATGGTTTGTCTTCATTTGGTCCTTCTTCCTATAKATGGTAGCATGACAGTAATTCTTTCACTGTCTGTCTATTCTATTGTTGTTCTTATGTTATGATTTCAACTTCATGTTCCTTAATGAATATCACCCCTCTTATTTGTTGGAGTKTTGTATCTATGTTGGGGTTCTCATGCTCAAATGAGAAAGTGACTATAAAGTTCTATTGTAGTACTGGCCAACTTGTAGTTCCTCTGCGTAGTTCCTGGTCTATGTACCAGTTTGTTGGGATGTCCTCTAGTGTGTTTACAAAATGATGGGGCCATTCCTATGGGGGTGTCATTTTCCACAACTCTCTTCACTTCTCCAAATTTTCCACTAGTTCCCCCTTTCCATTGTATTTCTCAGTTGTGCTCCTCTTTTGTTCTGCGTCGAATTTGATGCGCAGTAGTCTTTTGCATTGGTTCTAGTCCTTGATTGTTTATTTGTGTGTGGCCCACCATCTTGCAGGTGTATCCCTAAGTGTGATGTCAAGAGATAAAAATCTCTAACTGTCTAATACCTTGTCTTCATATCTTGTTAGAAATTCTTCCAAGTCATTGATTCCATGGAAACTTGGAGGTTCTCTTATTTCTGTCCCAACCCACCTTAATGTGCAGTCTATTCATGAACATATTCTGGTTGAGATATCATGTAGGAGATACTGCCAATTCTCCAGACCCATGTCTGATTCGAAAGCACATGACGTGATGTTTATCTAGCTAAGTACACCATCGACAGTTGGGTTAATGTAATCCTTCGTGCGTGCGGTGGTTCGATACAGTTGGTTAATTTCTTACACATCTAAACATGTTGGTTCCAAAAATCTTTCATCTTCTAACAGATCTAGAGGCATGGTAGCCCTGTATTCTCCTGACTCAAATGACATCTTCCTAGTATTTAGATTGATTATCGCCTGATTTTCAAATGCTTGGTCCAATCCCAGTAATGTTGGATATAGTGTTGTGCCATCCACAATTTCGATCACTTCAAATTCTGCCTTAGTGCACACTCCATCCAGATCTACTGTCACTCCTTTCAACCTCCCTATTGGTAGAACTCTGTGTTTTTTTTCTAACTTTAGTTGGATGGGTGAGTAACCTAAGGTAGGTTCTCCCATGCATTGCCATGTCTTTTTGGGAAATACATTCACTTCAAATCCCAGGTCTAATATCACATCGCCCATGTTAAAATCTCCAATGTTGGCATTCAATCTAAACTCTATGTTGGTTCTCCTTCTGGCATGGAGGTGATTGACTATCCTTTGTTCTAAATTTCCCTCAAAAATTTTGGTACATCTATCTAACAGATTCTGTAATACTAAAATAGATGATGGATCCTTGAAGAATTGAATACATGATTGCAGGAAAGTTTTAATACAACTTACTTGGTCTCTCGGAAGGACTTCACTGGTATGATCCAATGTTGATGGCATTTCATGCATTGGGATGTCTTGATTATGCCGTGCGGTAGATGTAGACACAACATTTGCTTGAGAAATTCTTATCTAGCCTCCTTAAAGGTCTCCTTCTCCTTTCCTACATCAAATCACTTCAGTGGATTAGTATTTTTATTAATCCACAGTTGTTGTACTGGTTATTGTTTGTTCGCATCATCTCCCGTTTTAGCACCTCCACGGGTCACTATGTTGATGTTTCTTCTATCATCCATCTCTTTTGCTAAAATCCATTGAACATTCTAATTGTTCTGATTCCTTTTTTCCTATATCTTTACTAATAGTTTCAGACACTCTCTTGCATAGTGTCCTAGTTGTTGGTAGTTATGGAACACTACTAGGCCTCTTCCACATCCAAATCCTCCTCTGCCTCTTCCACCTCCTCTATACCCAGCTCAATCTACAGGCAATGTATTTTATTGAGGTACCTGATTATACTATGTGGGGTTATACTGCAGTTGTGCAGTGTTATACTTCTACAACGCAGTATTATGCAATGGTGGTGCCTGATTGAATTGTGGTGCAACTTGCCCTGTCATCAGTTTGGCTTGCACCGCATATGTGTTTGATGTCCTTTCCCTCATAAGATGCATTTTTCTATAGTTGTTGGCCCTTAACCAAGTTTTGAAGAATATTTGGTCATAGTTGACCATTTTGGGACTTTGACGGCTTGCCAAAGATGGAGCACAAAGAAAAGTGGAAAGTAGGGAAACTAGACCTATTTTTGGGTCCTTTTAGAGTTTTGGGTTGATGTAATGGGAAAGGTATGTCAGCCCATGGGTTTACCCACGCTTAGGTCCATGTTGTAATATTTAAATGGATACTTGGGCAATGTAAGTAGAGGACAATAGTACATCTATGTGATGTATAGATAAAGGCTTAGTGCTAGTATCTAGATCTGTGTGATCGGATGTACATTGCAAGTGCTCTATGCATGATTGTAAGGAGATTGAAAAGCTAAGTGCAAGTTGTTGTAGTTTTGTGTTGAAGTGCAAGGAAGAAGGATCTAGTGAGCTGCGCAGATCTTTTGTCCTGTGCAAAGCAAGGATTGTTGAAGCTCTGTGTTGTAACTGCTTGACTGAGATAATAAAGAAGAAGATCCTATGGACGTAGCCCCAGGGTGGGAGTGAACCATGGTAACTGTGTGTATTGTTCTCTATTCTTCGACCTAATGTGTTTGTCTCCTTCTTTTCTTGATGTGATTAAATAGATTTAGTTATGCTTGGTGCTTATGAGATAGGAATGAATGTTAGATCTGATATATAAGATGCTTAGTGTCTGATCTGGTGAATCCAATCTATCTTGTTGTATCTAAGTGCTAAGTCTTCTCAAATCTAAGTATATAATGTGATGATTTTTTCTATCTGTGAAGTGTTGTAAGGGTTGAATATTGATGGATAAACCATGTTAGATAATTTCTAAGTGCTATAATCACAGATCTATGTCCCAACTAAGGTTGTAGACATCTGAGTACTGCAACCACTTCTGCCTTTACCTCAGGTGAGACTTCATCTACTTCGCAGGTGTCACCGAAAGGGCCGGTAGTTAGGGTTTTGTTGGTGCGCTCTTGAGAGTTGAACCCTAGGTCTACCCTTGTGCCAACAAATGGTTCCATTCCTAGGACCTGAAACTGTGATTGCTGGGAACTAAAGAAGAAAAAGCTTTGTGC
>JASDQU010013634.1:43819-58034 GCA_032191745.1 Picea mariana | reverse complement strand
TTCGAGATGCTTAATAATTTTAATGGAAGATGTGTACAAAAATTTACAAGGGATGGGTGTTGCACATGATCATCATTACATTATGTCTAGTGGAATCAGTTGGCTGATGTTTGGGTGAAGGTACATAGTGTAAGTTTTAAACCTGTGAAGTAAAGTAATGCATATAGATTCTTAAGCAAAACAGAAATTAATCAATGGCTCATACACATAGTACACAGAGATTTACACACAGATTTATACCGGAAACCCTTAACCAGGAGAAAACCTTTCAACGCTTCATTGTATTAATTTCACCATTCACCATACAATATATATACAATGTTTTTAGGTATTCTGTAGATACCAAAACCCTAATCCCTTAATCCGGGATTAATTTTGAAAACCACTAAAAATAGCAAAATCCGCTAAAATAGCAAAAACGCCAAAAAAAAAATTCTGGGTGTTGCCCCAAACGCTGGGCGTAACCAGGGGGCTATACCTGACCCCTGGAACCCCCTAGGAAGCGCCCGGTGCACATGACACAAAGAGCACTACTAGAGGGATCGTTAGACGCAGTTGTCAAATCTAACGCACCCACACACACATGCAAAGAATATAACACATACCCAACACATAGGAGGTTCGTTTATTTTTTGAGGTATGTTGATCTGAATACATACAATCAGAGAAGTTTGCAAAAGTATGCAAAGACAGAGTTCTTTCAACTTTGTAATGGTCTTATGATTGCAGATGTGTTTGTTCTTTGAAATACATGAGTTTAAGATAAAAAAAGTCTGGCATTAATGTCTTGCTCGATACTCTTTTCCGTCCATCACATTTCTCTTTCAATTCAAAGAATTCCAGGAGGTTTCTTTTGCTTTAGCAGTCGAATGCCATTTCAAACATAGATTACTATTTTGTTTTATTTCATTATGAAATAATTCCCAGTGGAGTCTTTCCCGCTGTTTGTTTGCATCGGATCGGTGTTCTAAACATGGATACGTTACTGTCTTGATGTTGGAAATGGAAGGTGATTGTAGGGAAATCAATTTGTCATCGAGTATAAAGTTCAAATAACTTTCATAGCCCATAAGGTGGGCTCACCCAGCTGCTAGCCCTGTACGTGGTGCAGAGGTGGCATTTCTACCAATTATCTACATTCTGTCCGCAACAAGCCATGACTGATGCAGAGTTATGGAATCTCAAATGAGAGGTAAGGGTGGCGAGCAGACTCTGGTGATCAGTCTCATATTACTATAGTTCACTTGTCAGTCTACCTTGCTACACACACATATGCCTGTCAGTTAGTTATTTTTGAGTGTAACTGCTTCTAAGCAGTTTGTCTACCACCATAGGGTAAATTTGTTTTTCTGTTAATAAAATTCTATCTTCAGAGGAACTTTCATAGCCCAAAAGGTGCACATTGCAATTAGCTTTGAGGTTCATTCCTACACACTTATAACACAAGTTCATTCTAGTCATTTTATACAGGATACATTTCTAAAAGCAGTAACATGTTCTCTCGACACTCTGGTTTTATGCTGTCTCAGTACTTCTTGCTCATGTTGAAACTAAGCAGTATCGAAAGTCCAGGCTAGTATATTGATCTCAAGTTGCAATGGATGACAAAGAGCATCAACAGATGCTTGGAAACTAACACGAAGACCAAATGAAATGCAGTGTTGATGGATACTATTAACATTCTTTAATAAACATCTGCCACTTACCATATCAAAGAAGGAGCTTCGCTTAATGTTGCGATGCTTGTGAATATTGTGGTTGATATCTGGAAAAAGAAGTTGTGTTTAACTGATATTATAATTACAGAATAGGCTAATTTTATATTATTAAAAAGAAACCCAAAACTCCCATTATCGTATTATGTAGAAGATGAATTGGTAAAGGGAGATCTGGATCATTCCGAAGGATAAATGATGATACCAAAGGCTCAAAAAAATCCTTACGGCTTATGGTATTTCCTTTTGAACACCATCAGTGGACTGTTGATAATGTGAAAACAGATATTAAAACTTGTTAGATAAGTCATATGACTGTTGATAATGTGAAAACTGATATTAAAACTTGTTAGATAAGTCATATGGTGTGTCATGCTCATAGTTTTGTGTTAAACTATCACGCTCTTGGAGACTGGTGATCTCTATAGTTTGGGATTTCAATATGTACCATGGGAACATTAATTAGAATCAGGAGTACATTTCAGACATATTGGGTTCATAGAGCAAACCCAATTTTGTGGTGCTTCTCAGGCCTTTCGATCCAAAAGATGAAACAAACCAAGCTGTTGGGTTAAGGTTCCAAACAAAACTATGCATGGTGACTAGACTATAGGTGCCCGGAGCATTCTGCCAAAGGTTAAATTGGATAGACTAGCTACCTGGATCACAACTATTGAGGGATAAAGAGGATAATTTTTAAAGTCCCATCCTAACAAATTATATTGTTATGATAGTCACAAGTAGGGATGGAATTTGATGGGCAATTTGCCAATCAAATCAAATACGGTTAAAAAATTCTCAGAACCATCAACATTCTTCATTAAAACTGTCAAAAACAGGCACTGAGATTGTCAAAACCGTCAAATTTGACAGGCTGTTTAGTTTTCAAATTCCAACTCTAGTCAAAAGATACAACCATTTTTAAAAAGAAAAAAGGCTGTATATTCCCTATGTTTTGGCACGCCATATTAATTATAAAATTACAGTTCTTTGGCATTTTGTCAAACTTTTGACTTGTTCAGAAAAGGGTCGTTACCAATTTATCTCAGTAGTTAGCACTCTTTATGTCTCCATAAAATGATTCCATGAATCCATGACTGTTAGCTGTCAAACAACTAGAAGATGTTAATCTTTATGACTGTTAATTGGCAATAATCTACAATTCAACCAGAAGCTGTTAATCTCTATGAATGTAGTCTGGCCAACATATAGATGAAAAGTATATCTTTTGTCTGGTATTGATAGGAGCATCTTCACCAAAAGATATCTTTCGGTTAATAAGACTTTGGTGTTGCAATTTTGCTTAAAAGCAAGAATCTTCGTTTTTATGTTGCATATTTCTAATCGGTTATGAGAAGAAGAGCAGTCCAAATTTAGGCACATGAAAATCTAGTAAAGTTTGCAGATATGACAGGAGCAAAACTGTTTCTTTGAGATAAAATTTCATTAGCACTTCAGCAAGATTACAAAAAGGCGGTTTGTAAAATGCCTAAAGACATTAAACTACTCAAGAAAACTGACCAGGGAACTCTCAGAACTAAATGTGTGCCCTCCATCACTGCAGTGAAAAACATTGGTGGTTACCAGGGAACTCTCAGAACTAAATGTGTGCCCTCCATCACTGCAGTGAAAAACATTGGTGGTTATGAATCATGATTGAATGTGCACATATCATCATGGTTAGGATTAATACATATCTGAAGATGAACTAAGAACTGCAAGCGCTAAGCACCAAAGTAATGCGTTCCATCAGTGCAGTTGGATGCTTCGTAATCAAGGATAGAGGTACCTGACAATAGGACATTATTGTGGCCAAGACACGAAACCCTGCTAAGAAACGAGTATGGTATTCATCTTAGCATTCAGAAAGAAGCCAATGGTTCTCTGGGAATCCAATGTTTTGCGTTTCTCGTCTCAGAAACTGAGAATTTCCTTCGTATTGGGGAAAATTTTGTGTGAGATACGACAACTCTGGCTGGTCAGGGAAATCTTTCATACTTGTGTAAAGGCAAGCATATCCGATATAGATAAAGATAAAGATAGTGATTATGAATTTGTTCACAAATTGACATGTGTGACAAATCGATCAATAAAGATGATGATTATGAATTTGTTTTAAAATTGACATATGTGACAAATACTTACTTTACATTAGTTAGAATTTAAAGAAAGCTTTGGGACATAATTACATTAGTTAGAATTTAAAGAAGCTTTGGGAGATAATTACATAAACGTTATGGTCGTTGTGGATTTAATTTAGGAGAATTTTTAATTATTTTAAAAATTAGTTGGTTGTGGTATGTACTCCATGATATTTTCCCTGCAATGTTTTCATGTTTTCCAACCTATTGATTTATCATTAATTTTTGTGGATTCACTTATGGAAAATGACAAAAATGGAAATTAAAATTGTAAAACTTTAACAAACTCAATTGACATAAATGGTTTATGAGATGTTTATGTTTGGAGATTTCATTATTATTGACATATTTCATGGCTTAAGATTAAACATGCAATGAGATGTGTGTTGTAGTATAAGGATTTTGTGTTTTAGTATTCATATATTTCTATCCATTATGGAGGTGACAATGTAATTAGGCTTTTGTGTTGTGTCTATGGTGACTTATTCAATGATGATATGGTATTTTTAAAGCATTATTCTATGTTGGACTATCTTTTTTAAGTTCTCTTACTTTAGTTTAGATGTATGAATTTGTAGAGATGTCTAGAGATTAGATATGGTCATTTGCCTCATGGTCTTTGAATTGGATCACTTTGACCTTTCAGAGAACTCATTTGAGTCATTTATTTACACTTGGGTTTAGTTTGAGATGAAATTGTAATACCTCGTTTTTTACCCTGGGATATAATTGATTATGTAAATAAATAATTTTGTTATTCATTTTTCTAGTGATCAAAACCATGTGGACTAAGTTTGAATACACCATAATGTAAATACATTGTACATATTAGTAGCGTGGAACCAAAGACCAAGGTGCAACCAGAGAATAACAACTTTTAAACTTAACGATATGTTTTTAAGTTGTTTTTCTAGTTTCAAATGTTAATTCAACATGTCAATACATTATCTTGCAAAATAAGTAAAAATTGTACAATACAATAAAATGTGCACATGGTAGAGAGTATTATGGGCACAAGGGAGCTATGAACCGATAAGAGGGGAAGATAGAGAGTGGAAAAATGAAATAATCTTTTGTGTCAAAGGTATCTATGATTATTGGTACATTTCAATATTCTTTCTTTTGTCTTCAAGTGACTACATGTTAACAAAAGAATTTATGACTTTTCTTCCAATGATTGTTAATTTATTAGTGGATCACTTCCAATATTCCTTCATTTATCTTTAAGTGGGTACATGTGACGGACATAATATGTGGCCTATTTTTATTGAATTAGTGGAGCATTTCAAATATTCATCTAGTTGGTTTAAAGTGTGGATAATATTTTTTTTATTAATGAGATATGATTCCTTCATCTCTTTGAGTTTTCATAACTTCAACAGTTCTTCATCCTTAACCTCTTTCTCTATAAAAAGAGAAGTTCTTCCCTCATTTCATCACATAAGTTCTTCTATAATGCGTATGTTTGTCTTATACTATTGTCTTGTTTCTCTCTTCTATTCTTGTGTTGAAATAATGCCCATGTACCTTGTGTTATCTTGCTTGACTGTGATAGAGTGCCATGCTACCATAAAGTAACCTATATTCTAACTGTGTTAGACTGCAAGAAAGCTCAACTCGTTGAATTTGTGGATGGTTTTCCTTGGCCATTAGAACTTCAAGGAATTGCACCATTATCCAATAGGTTTCCCAACCCTTGCACCATGTGTTGTAACCTTCATCATTGGTCCATTGGGTAAATAAAAAAATTGTCTTAATTGTAGAAGTAAAAGGAATTGCCAACCTTGAGATAGAGAGAGGGTAAGAGAAAGGTGGGAAAGTATTAGATTGAGTACCAATAGAGGTATCAACAGATTGATAGTGAATGTATAGTTGTGGTGGTGCTCTATAGTATTATCACATGTTGAGTCTAAGGTGGAGATTTAGTGGTAGTTTTTCTATTTCATATCCTGACTTGGAGGTGGTATCTTTAGTGGATACTAATGGTTGCATGGTGAATAACTCCCATACATTTTGTTTCCATGTGGCATGTGCTTGCTATCAATAAGTCCTTCATTTTCTTCAACATGATGTATAAATGGTCTATTGTAAATTTGGCTATGGATTGTTGGAATTCTGTATTTATACTTAGCATAGAGTATTTTTGGAGTAAATGTAAATCAATGTTGCATATTTGTTGGCACCCAAAGGTTTTGAAGAAGTTGTGCACGCTACAAATCAATACTGCACGTGACCCCATGAAGACACACTATGTGGCGCCAGGAAGGATCAACATCAACGTCAACCAAAGAAATATCATGTGCACCAGCCCAACTTTGTATTGCATACAAGGAATCAAGAAGAGACTACATGTAGACCAAATCTGAGTGTATATTCGAAAATCTTTTGTAAATGATTTCTATAACAACTCGAATGATCATGGGAAAGGATATGGATAAGCTGAAAAGTTAGCTAGGATTACCACGCTCCAAGAAAGATATGGGGGATGTATGCGGATGAGTAAAGCGTGTGGGATTTTTTTTCACTCAAGAGAGTGGAGTAGAGTAGACTGGAAGAGCAAAAGAGACTTCAACATTGTAACATAGTGTAGGCTGGAACAAAAAGAGAGAGTTCCACGTCCGGTTTTGTCCAAGTTCTTGCATGAGTCTATAACAGAGAAAAAACCTGTGTATGAATGAAAAGAAGAGACTGGAGTGCATGGCATAGATCTTTGTTATGACTCTTGTATCTTAATTCCTTTGAAGTTAATAAATGAAATGTGAAGTCCTTTCTCTCTACAATTCTTTGTATCATGGTTTTACTTTATGTTTATTTACTTTCTGATGTATGGTAATTTGTTGCTTAGCTATGAATGAATTAATAGGTTTATTCCCGAGAGGTTTCCTTGTATGAGTTTTCCCTTTTCATTCGACACAAGACTAATGGTATATGTGATTCTCATGGAGTCTCGAGTGAGACCTTCTTCGATCCTTGACTGAGCATTGAATATGCCAATGCCTTGGGTTTTATTTGGTAAAGCTTGATGAACCTTGGGTCTGTAACCTTGCAATGAGAGGAAGTAGAGCCAACAAATAGTTTCTTTGTTTAGACCTGAAGGTTTTGTATTGCATGATGAAGGGAGAGAATGAGGTGGAAACCTTCTCGGGAGGAAATACAATACTGGATATCTGAGAAGGAAGATGAGTTTGCACAATGAGAGACTAAGAACTTGATAACCAACGTTGAAAGCTGGAAGCAGAGGTATATCTATACAAATTTGCATGAAGTTTTTGGTGCTAATTTTCATTGTTTGTTGTATGAATGGTTAAAGAGGAAGACATCGATTAACACTTCATTGGGAGCCCAAGAACCACAGGTATGGGACCAGACTATAGTTGATATACTGAAATATTTGGATAATAAGTGGGCTTGAGCAATTGGCTTCTAGTTTGACTGAGTTAAGGAAGGATACATCATTGAGTTCTCCATCGAATACAATGATTCTTTCAACGAGACTGAAAGAAAACTTGCGGCTGACCCTAGAAAAAAATTGTTGGAAGAGATCCCCATGTGGATCAAGATGTTGTTTGTGGAGAAGGGTTGATGTGCATGGAGCCCGATAGGATGGTCGATTAGACCCCCTTGCGCAGAGGGAGGGGATGGAAAGAAGGCAGGGAAAGAGAGAGATAATGGATCCAGTGGGAGTGATCCGGAGAATGAGGAGATGAGGTGAGAAGAGAATGGACCCAGAACAAAAGAAAAGAAAAAAAGTCGAGATATATGCAAGAAGAGTTGAGCTAAGGAGGAAATCTGAACAAAGGAGCTTAAAAATGATAACAATGGGTGAAATATGACGGGTCAAACCCATGATGAAAAGAAAGAAGACCACACCATAAGGATGTGCAAAAGAAAGTTCTATGTCAGAGAGAAGCGCAGAAGGTGAGAGGTCATTAAAGAGATGCGATGTTAGGAGTAGGGTATCACTTAGTGAGGATACAAGGAGTAGTGGGAGTAGTGTCGAAGAAGACGAAGTTAGATCCCCTTGGTTTTTGAGAGATATATTCACATCAAAGGATGATGAGGGGCATATTAGTGGTGCTGACATGGTAGATGATGGTGATGGACCCCTCCTTGAAGGGGAAGATGCTTTAGCTATTGTGAATGGGCTTACACAACTATAAGTAGAAATCTCTTTGGGATCCCTCACTGAGGATAATGAGAGAATATGGAGGAACCACCCCCTTGCACATTTGTGATCAAGAAGAAAGAAACGAATAAAGTGTGGATATAGGAGTAGAATAAAGGAGAAGAGAAGATACGAGTAAAGAAGAGGTTGAATTCAACGATACTTCACTAGGAAGAGTTTCAATATCAGTATCCATATCACCAATAACTAGTGGTCAGTGAGGAGGACACAGTACTCGATTGAGTATGGCGAACCAAGACACAACTCCGAGGTTACCCGTGTTCCATAGGATGGTCAGAGATGATGCAAAACAAAATTGGTTTACATGTGAAGCTAGATGGTTTGTGATGAGAATCATAGATGAAACGTCTAAGATAACGCAGTTGGAGACAACATTCAGAGACAAACATCTGATGTGGTATATGAAGTACAAGGCGACTGCACTAGCGAGACAAAATAGGTCCCTGACAAAGATTAAGAGAGATCCGCTTAGGGAGTTTCAAAAGCCTAAGTCAAAATTATAGTGTATCACTGAGATCAAAGAGATCAAGCAACAGATTGGAGAAACCATATGGGACTATGACCAACTGTAACACCTTGTTTCCCCCAGTCTGTAAAAATAACTATATTGGCCAAGAACTATGGAAAACTCAAGGATGTGAATGTGTGATTTGACGGACCCTGTACAAAGGGTCGATGAATGTAAATGATGTGTGAATATATGTTGCATGACTGCTGGGAGGGGGGGGGATGTGCTGAAAAAGAGACCACGATGGCTGATGAAAGGTGGTGGAAGGCACCTGGAATGGTGGCATTAACTTCCACCGAACCAATACCGTATTGGTCTTTACTGGCTCAAATACCAACGCTGCTCTCTGGCCCTGGAATGAATTACTCGCCAGGATGGTAGGTGGGGAGGACCCTCATGAGTTAATGAGGGGATGGGGGTGAACCGCCCATCCGTAGAAGCCCTCAGACCTGACAACTGCAGGGGAATTTGCGCCACACGCAACCTTGCAGGACAAAGCAAGAAAGGAAGTGTGGGGAGGTGGCATGCAACAGAAAATCACAGAAGGAGAACCAGAGGAACTATGGAAAATACAACGACTCTTGAGCAGAGGAGAAGGAGAGTAACCTTCGTCCTTGACTTCCGACGAGCGGGAAGTAGGAGACTGAGTCTCAAAGCCTCGTGGTCTATCTCAGGGGTGGCTAGTGGTAAATCCGTTGGGAGTCGCTGAGCCTACGGTTGGGTGGAAACGAGCACCCCTCTCAGCGGTCATGCCATACTTGGTGTTCTTTCTGATAAGTGTTTACATCTAGTATCTTGAATTGAATAAAATGGATGCATGCTCATGTTTGTACACTTATAAATGATTGATTTCTATATAGAAGTGTTTGTCTGGTGTTTCGATCAGCAACAATGAATGCGTGCTTATACTTATATAACTATAATCGATTCACGTATAGAATGAATAAGTTCATATTTCGAGCTCGTTTCCTGGAGAGTTGTCCCATGTACTTGACCCGTGCCATGCCTTGGGTTGTCTCCCCGAAGGCACCTCCTTCCGGGAAGCTCCATCATATTCCAGAGCCGAAGTGAGTTCCTTGAAAGGACTACCGTTTTTAAATAAATACTTAAGCTTACCTCACCTCTATCACAGAGTTCATAGCTCGATAATTTAAGAAGGCCTTTCAGTCAGGTCACCAAGCCTGGTGATAATTACCCAAGAATCCATTGAAGGATTTTATGGCCTAAGTTTGGTGTTTCGGCGTTTCGTCACCCAGGATACCCAAGGGCAAGTTTCCTTGTCTTCGCATGTTGCGAAATCCCAACTTGCGAAACCCCAAATGGTATAGCGTGATTAGAGTTTGGTGTTTCGGCGTTTCGGCACCCGGGATACCCAAGGGCAAGTTTCCTTGTCTTCGCATGTCACGAAATCTCGACTTGCGAAACCCCGAAATGGTATAGCGTGGCTAGAGTTTGGTGTTTCGGCGTTTCGGCACCCAGGATACCCAAGGGCAAGTTTCCTTGTCTTCGCATGTCGTGAAATCTCGACTTGCGAAACCCCAAAATGGTATAGCGTGGTTAGAGTTTGGTGTTTCAGCACACAGGATACCCAAGGGAAAGTTTCCTTGTCTTCGCATGTTGCGAAATCTCGACTTGCGAAACCCCGAAATGGTATAACGTGGTTAGAGTTTGGTGTTTCGGCACCCGGGATACCCAAGGGAAAGTTTCCTTGTATTCGCATGTCGTGAAATCCCGACTTGCGAAACCCCAAAACGATCTTAGCATACATATATGAACTTCGGAGTTTCGGCTCCCGGGAAACCCAGATGCGAGACCTCTTGTCATTGCACATCGCGAAATTTCAACTTGTGAAACCTCGAAGTGAGTTTAGAGGATATATGAGCTTCGTAGTTTCGGCTCCCGGGAAACCCAGATGCGAGACCTCTTGTCATCGCACATCACGAAATCCCGACTTGCGAAACCCCGAAGTGAGTTTAGTGGATATATGGTTCGGAGTTTTGGCTCCTGGGTATCCTAGATATGAGGCCTCTCGTCCTCGCATATCGCAAAATCCTGACTTGCGATAAACCGAAAGGAACTTAGTAGATATATGGGTTTCGGTGTTGCGACACCCGGAAATCCGAAGGGTATGTGTAACACCCTATTTCCCCCAGCTTGTAAATATAACTGAACTGGCCAAGAACTATGGCAAACTCATAAATGTGAATATGTAATGTAAATGGACCTTGAGGAAGAGGTCAATGAATGTGAATAACATTCTGAATTTATTGCAGGACTGCTGATGAGGGGATGTGCAGAAAAAGAGACCACGATGGCGGTGGAAGGCACCTGAAAAGGTGGCGTTAACTTCCACCAAGAATAAAATACCGTATTTGGACTCCACTGGCCCGGAGAACCAAAAGCGGCTCGCTGGCCCTGAAATTTAATGGCTCGCCAACTGGTAGGCGGATGGTTTGATGAGGGATGGGATGGTGAACCGCCCCTTCGTAGAGCCGTCAGGCCTGATCAGTGCGAGGGTAATCGCACCACACGCAACCTCGCGAGAGGATAAAGCGTATGGCAGAGGCAATTGAAAGAGGAGACGCGAGGGGAACTCTGGATTTGGACAGAGTGAGTGATAGCAGAGAGGAAGGATTGCAACCTTTGCTCCTGGTCACTGGCAGACAGAGAGACGCAGTCTCAACAACATCGTGGTCTCAGCTCGGGGGTGGCTAGTGGTAAATCCATTGGGAGTCGCTATGCCTACGGTTGGGTGGAAACGAGCACCCCTCTGAGCAGTTGCTTAACCCTGGTGTTATTTCTGATAAGTATTTTGCCTCTGGCATCTAGAAATATATGTATTCTGATAATTATGCTCATAAGCTGTGAAACTGTGAATGTTCTCCTTATAAGAAGGTCTGTGTGGTATTTTGATTAGTACTAGTAGTTGTATGTGCTTATAACAGCAAAAACCACGCATGGCTTATGTGGATAAATGAATCTAATTATGCATAAATTGAACCAAGTCAGACTTACAGTTCGTTCTCAGAAATTTGTTTCCCCTTATCTGTCTCCAGGAATGCCCCGGAATAGACCCCTTCACAGAGATTCCCTCCTTGGAAAGGTTTTCCGAAAACCTGGAAAAAGGACTTGAATGTGCAAGTCTTAACAACCCTGTACGAAGTGGAATGACCCTCTTAAAATCCCGAAGTGGCAGCGTAGGGATAAGTATGGATCAACGGATGAGATCCTGTCGGTAAATCTGTGGCCATTCACGACCGTTAGATTGACGAAAGAAAACAAGGGCGTTACATACCATGCCCCTTTTTCCCTTATCTTCGTGAATAGCGAGGAAATCGGGACCGTCAATCCCTAAGGTCCGTAAGAATATCTGGACCGTTGGTTTTTCCCACGTCCAAGGAACAGTGGGAAAGTGCGCGGCATTGGGATAGATCTGAACCGTCAGATCTTAGCTAGAAAACCCGACAGTCGTTAGATCTATAGGGAGATAGACGAGGGTTAAGCCCTCGTGAATAGGGGCAAAAGAGGATCTGAGCCATCCATCCGAGGAGGACAGGTGGCGGAGATCCAGGGATCTCGCGAACTCGGATGTTCGCAAGGTAAGAGCCCATAGTTTGGATGCTCTAATTCGCGAGTGGCGAAGCCAAGAGAGGATCTGAGCCGTCCATCCGAGGAGGACAGGTGGCGGAGATCCAGGGATCTCGCGAACTCGGACGTTCACAAGGTAAGAGCCCATAGGTTGGATGCTCTAAGTCACGAGTGGCGAAGCCACGAGAGGATCTGAGTCGTCCATCTGAGGAGGATAGGTGGCGGAGATCCAAGGATCTCGCGAACTCGGAAGTTCGCAAGATAAGAGCCCATAGGTTGGGTGCTCCAAGCCGCGAGTAGTGAGGTGCCGAGAGTTGAGCACGAGAGAACACATGGAAAAACTTCAAGATGGGGCCCGCATGATTGACGGGTGGACATGCATCGCCTAGAGAAGGGAGTCAATGCTCCGTTGACTTCTCGTGTCTCGGGGATTCGCGGGAGAAGGGCATGAGAGCTCAACACTTGGACTTACAAAGTCGCGAGTTGCGAGCAGTGCAAAGGGAAGGTCAACCTTCGCTGACTTTCAAGTCTCGGAGGATCGCATAAGGGAGGAACGAGAGTTCAACTGTTGAACTCACGAAGCGRCGAATAGAGAGAGGAGCTAGAGTTTAGCCTAGCCGACGGTCATGCGTAGAGGACGCGGAGAGAAGGAAGCTATACCCATTTCGTGATCTCGGGTATCGATGATTTGTGAAGAAAATTCGAGGGTCTTCAACTCACGACTCGCAAARTCGCGAGTTGTGAAAGGCGCCTGCATTTAGGCACGTATGTGATCCTATGGAACTAGGGCCTAAAGAAAGGGAGCTAATGCTTTGTCGTTAAGCGGCGGGTAGATCTGGACGGCCAAAATCTGCGTGCCTAGATCTACGGCCAGGGTTTCATTCCGAAGCCCCCCTCGCCGTTCTACCTTCAATATTGGACTCAATTGTATCGTTGAGTCACGAAACACAAAAAGGCGCCTAGTTTGTTCGACCCGTGGTCCTAACCCATGATCACAGGGAGGTGAACGGGGAAGAACTAGCCTGCACTAGACCCCCGTAGGACTTCGTGGATTCTGTCCCTTGAGGAAAAATGAAAATTTTATTACGTTATAGTGGGTGTGTTACAAATTGGTATCAGAGCATGGTTACAACACTCGGCCTGATTGGGCTCATGCACAATTCGCGCATAAACTCCGTTCGAAGCACTCCTATGAGGAGTAACCCCCTGACTTAACTATCTTGTCTAGGATTAAAAACTTGGAAAATGAGAACCCGACAATGTATGCATGTGAAAGAGTTATAAATTATGCGCAAATTATAAAAATGTATTTAACTCTTGACTAATAGCCAGCGTTTGTCTTTTCACTCAAGCGGACGATCAACCATGGGAATCTACAAACGTAGAGCATGGTGACTCACCAAGAGGTGGGAGAAGGCTCCCACAACAGAGATGAAGAGTCTGACGAAAGAAGAGCAATAGGAACCCCTCCGGGCCTAGCTGAGACTGTGAGGAGTCTCATGGTTGAATTGCAAAGCTGCAAGGCTGACAATGAAAGGATGATGAAAGAACAAGAAAAGAAAACCAAAATTAATGCAGTTCTACTGCAGAGCTTATCCGACCTACAATGACAAATGCAGCATGAACCTGAGATGCAGAATCATGGTCGTGTCAGTGGCCATACTAAGAGAAGCACATCAAGAAAGGTCCACCCCAGAGGTAAAGGACCAGTACCAGATGATTCCACTGAGAAGGAAGCTGGTGATTCAGAAGGCTCTTCCAGCAGCAGGACCAGTTCCTATTCTCAAAGGAAACAAAATACTTCCAAGAGTCATAAATTTGAGGAATTTAAAAAGGCCAAACCTCCCTCCTTCGATGGCGAGATAAAGAAGGGAGAGGAAGCTGAGGCTTGGCTACTTGGAATGAAGAAATATTTCAGAGTCCATGATTTCTCAGAGAACTTGAAGGCCTGAGTGGCCACTTTCAATCTGAATGGAAAGGCTTCCATCTGGTGGGAAGACCTTAAGAATATGAAAGGGGTCCGCGAGGAGGACCTGTCTTGGAAACAGTTTGAGAAGTACTTCCGGAAGAAGTATTT
>JASDQU010013634.1:22318-37386 GCA_032191745.1 Picea mariana | reverse complement strand
ATTGAAAGAGGAGAAGCGAGGGGAACTCTGGATTTGGGTAGAGTGAGTGATAGCAGAGAGGAAGGATTGCAACCTTCGCTCCTAGTCACTAGCAGACAAAGAGACACAGTCTCAACAACATCGTGGTCTCAGCTCGGGGGTGGCTAGTGGTAAATCCGCTGGGAGTTGCTACGCCTACGGTTGGGTGGAAACGAGCACCCCTCTCAGCAGTTGCTTAACCCTGGTGTTATTTCTGATAAGTATTTTGCCTCTGGCATCTAGAAATATATGTATTCTGATAATTATGCTCATAAGCTGTGAAACTGTGAATGTTCTCCTTATAAGAAGGTCTGTGTGGTATTTTGATTAGTACTAGTAGTTGTATGTGCTTATAATAACAAAAACCACGCATGGCTTATGTGGATAAATGAATCTAATTATGCATAAGTTGAACCAAGTCAGACTTACAGTCCGTTCTCAGAAATTTGTTTCCCCTTATCTGTCTCCAGGAATGCCTTGGAATAGACCCCTTCACAGAGATTCCCTCCTTGGAAAGGTTTTCCGAGAACCTGGAAAAATGACTTGAATGTGGAAGTCTTAACAACCCTGTACGAAGAGAAATGACCCTCTTAAAATTCTGAAGTGGCAGCGTAGGGATAAGTATGGATCAACGGATGAGATCCTGTCGGTAAATCTGTGGCCATTCACGACCGTTAGATTGACGAAAGAAAACAAGGGTGTTACATACCATGCCCATTTTTCCCTTATCTTCATGAATAGCGAGGAAATCGGGACCGTCAATCCCTAAGGTCTGTAAGAATATCTGGACCGTTGGTTTTTCCCACGTCCAAGGAACAGTGGGAAAGTGCGCGGGATTGGGACAGATCTGAACCGTCAGATCTTAGCTAGAAAACCCGACAGTCGTTATATCTATAGGGAGATAGACGAGGGTTAAGCCCTCATGAATAGGGGCAAAAGAGGATCAGAGCCATCCATCCGAGGAGGACAGGTGGCGAAGATCCAGGGATCTCGCGAACTCGGATGTTCGCAAGGTAAGAGCCCATAGGTTGGATGCTCTAAGTCGCGAGTGGTGAAGCCAAGAGAGGATTTGAGCCGTCCATCCGAGGAGGACAGGTGGCAGAGATCCAGGGATCTCGCGAACTCGGATGTTCGCAAGGTAAGAGCCCATAGGTTGGATGCTCTAATTCACGAGTGGAGAAGCCACGAGAGGATCTGAGCCATCCATCTGAGGAGTACAGGTGGCGGAGATCCAGGGATCTCGCGAACTCGGAAGTTTGCAAGATAAGAGCCCATAGGTTGGGTGCTCCAAGCCGCGAGTAGTGAGGTGCTGAGAGCCGAGCACGAGAGAACACATGGAAAAACTTCAAGATGGGGCCCACATGATTTATGGGTGGACACGCATCGCCTAGAGAAGGGAGTCAACGCTCCGTTGACTTCTCGTGTCTCAAGGATTTGCGAGAGAAGGGCATGAGAGCTCAACACTTGGACTTACGAAGTCGCGAGTTGTGAGCAGTGCGAAGGGAAGGTCAACCTTCGCTGACATTCAAGTCTTGGAGGATCGCATAAGGGAGGAATGAGAGTTCATATGTTGAACTCACGAAGCGGCAAATAGTGAGAGGAGCTAGAGTTTAGCCTAGCCGGCGGTCATGCATAGAGGACGCTGACAGAAGGAAGCTATACCCATTTCGTGATCTCGGGTATCGATGATTTGTGAAGAAAATTCGAGGGTCTTCGACTCACGACTCGCGAAGTCGCGAGTTGTGAAAGGCGCCTGCATTTAGGCGCGTATGTGGTCTAATGGAACTAGGGCCTAAAGAAAGGGAGCTAGTGCTTTGTCGTTAAGCGGCGGGTAGATCTGGATGGCCAAAATCTGCACGCCCAGATCTACGGCCAGGGTTTCATTCCAAAGCCCCCCTCGCCGTTCTATCTTCAAGATTGGACTCAATTGTATCGTTCAGTCGCGAAACACGAAAAGGCGCCTGGTTTGTTCGGCCCGTGGTCCTAACCCACGTTCATAGGGAGGTGAACGGGGAAGAACTAGCCTGCACTAGACCCCCGTAGGACTTCGGGGATTCTGTCCCTTGAGGAAAAATGAAAATTGTATTACGTTATAATGGGTGTGTTACAGTATGAACCCCTGTCTTCATACATCGCAAAATCCTGGTACGCGAAGTTCCAGTGAGTGAAATCCCAAAGCGGCTTGGTGTGAATAAGATTTTGGGTTTCGGGGTTTGAAGAGTCGAAGAATTTGACTCCCTTGCATCTCAAACTCCCAGTTTTCGAAGTCTCGAAATGCGAAAGGCGCCTCTTGGCTTAGCCTGGGGTCACAACTGAAGGACACATAGAAGTGAATCCTACACTTGGTGCATGAATTGTACACAACGGATTTTCGACGAAAGAACCAGTGATTTGGTTTAGTGAAGGTCCCGATTGGAGGACCTAGCCTACGCTAGAACCTCGTAGGAATTCGGAAACTATGTCCCTCGATGATGAAGAAGAAAGAAAAAGATAAAAAATCTCAGTTCCCATAGTGGGTGCGTTACAAATTGGTATCAGAGCATGGTTACAACACTTGGCCTGCTTGGGCTCATGAACGGATTGCACAAAGACTCCATTCAGAGTACTGTTAAAAGGAGTAACTCTTTATCTTGACCCCCTCAATTAAAATTTGAAGTTAAGAATGAAAACTCCTATTTTGTGTGTGCATGTGAAAAATATGAATTATGTACTGGTCATAAATGAATATAAATATTGACTAACAACCAACATTTTTCTTTTGCACACAAGTGGAAGATCAACCGTGGGAAATTACAGATGTATAGAATGGTCACTCACCATGAAGTGGGGGAGGGCTCCCATAATAGATATGAAGAGTATGATGAAAGGAGGGCGGTAGGGACCCCTCTAGATCTAGCTGAGACTGTGAGGAGCCTCATGGTCGAATTGCAGAGCTGCAAGGCTGGCAACGAGAGGATGATAAAAGAGCAAGAGAAGCAAACAAAAATTAATGCAGTCTTACTGCAGAGATTATCTAACATACAAAGACAATTGCAACATGAACCTAAGATACATAAACATGGTCCTATCAGTGGCCACACTGAGAGGAGCACCTCGAGAAAGGTCCAGCCCAGAGATAAGGGACAAGCGTCGGATGATTCCTCTGGAAAGGAAGCTAGCGACTCGAAGGGATCTTCTAGCAGCAGAACTAGCTCTTATAACCGAAGAAAACGAAGGAAGTGAAAAATTTCCAAGAATCATAATCTCAAAGAGTTCAAGAAGGCCAAACCACCCTCCTTCGACGGTGAAATAAAGAAAGGAGAGGAAGCGGAGGCCTGACTGCTTGGACTAAAGAAGTATTTCAGAGTCCATGACTTCTCAGAAAATTTGAAGGCCTGAGTAGCCACCTTCAACTTGAATGGTAAGGCTTCCATTTGGTGGGAAGACCTTAAGAATGTAAAAGGGATTCACGAAGAAGACCTGTATTGGGAACGGTTTGAGAAATACTTCAGGAAGAAATATATGTCGGAAAAATACTTCGACGAAAAGGCTAAAGAATTCTATGAACTCAAGCTGGGGCAACTCACCATAGAGGAATATGTCAGCAGATTCCTCGAGTTGTTGAGGTATGTACCCTACATAAAAGTAGAAAAGGAAAAGGTGCAACAATTCATCAGTGGACTACCTAAGGATTATCAGAACATGATTGAATTTGACGAACCAAAGAGCCTAGAAGATATTATCCGAAAGGAAAGATATTGTTATGAACATTTTGGACATCGGACAGGACCTCGTGAAGGCTGGAAGCAAAAGAATAGTTCGTTATTCCAGAAAAAGGGGTTTAAATCCCCAAGATTTAAGGACTATAAAAAGAACTCAAGGATGAGCTTCCCATCCCGAAGTGTACACCAGCAGAACTTTCCCTCCTTGAGCGGAAATAAAGTTTCTGGATCTGCCCCAGTAAGGACTGATAACCCAAAGAGAGAGCCTTTGAAATGTTGGGGATGTGGAGAAGAACATCTACTGAGGGACTACCCGCACCGACAACAGAACTGCCGAAGAATTTACAACGTTCAAGAAGCTACCACCGTCAATAACGTGGCCAGGAGTGTACCGCAAATTTATGCAGCCTTGGATAATAACCAAGCTAACCACCAAGCTTCAGTGGTGAAAATCGAAGGTATGATCACCAACCATCTAGTGTCTATTTTGATTGACCCTGGTTCAAATTTGAGTTATATAGCCCCTCAGGCTGTAGATAAATGTGAACTAGAGCCACATAAAAATGCCAAGCCATGGTTGGTACAGTTAGCCACTGGCACCAAAAGAAGGGTAGCGGAGGTCATACCAGCCTGCCAATTCAATATGGGCGAATTCCCCACCCAAGCAACCCTTAACATATTACCCCTGGGATCGTATGATCTGTTGACTGGTATGGACTGGCTAGCCACCCATAAAGCCAAACTGGACTGTTACCATAAAACCTTGGAATGTGTAAGTGAAGAAGGAAGAAAAATAACCCTTCAAGGGATCCAAAAACCTGTCTCGGTGAGACAAATATCAGCTCTTCAAATGAGAAAGTATTGCAGAAAAGGATGTCCACTATATGCAATACAGATGTTGAAAACAATTGAAGGTGACAAACCAAGCCTCGAAGACCACCCCACACTGAGAGAATACAGAGATGTATTTTCGGAAGAGGTATCGGGTTTACCTCTGAGAAGGGACATCGAATTCTCAATAGAACTTGCACTAGGAGCGGTGTCAGTGTCTAGGACACCCTACAGGATGAGCACACCTGAGCTAGTTGAACTTAAATTACAACTGAAAGAAATGATGGACAGAGGCTATATCCGGCCCAGCGTGTCTCCTTGGGGAGCACTAGTCTTGTTTGTGAAAAAGAAAGATGGTACCCTCTGACTGTGTATAGATTATAGACAACTCAATAAGGTAACCATAAAGAACAAGTACCCCTTACCCAGGATCGATGACTTGTTCGATCAATTGGGAGGTGCCTCTATCTTCTTGAAAATTAACTTGAGATCTAGATACCACCAAGTCCGAATCAAGGGCGAAGACATCCACAAAACTGCCTTCAGGATGAGATATGGTCACTATGAGTTTGTGGTAGTACCATTCGGATTGACCAATGCCCCTGCCACTTTTATGTGCTTGATGAACAATGTGCTCAGCAAATTCCTAGACAAATTTGTGCTGGTTTTTATTGACGACATATTAATTTACTCCAAGAATAGAGAGGAACATGAAGAACACCTTAGGCTTGTGCTTCAAGTGCTAAGAGAACATCAACTCTTTGCCAAATTTAGCAAGTGTGACTTTTTCCAGAAGCAAATACATTACTTGGGCCATGTCCTATCAGAAGAATCAGGTCTATCATGGAATGGCCTACCCCGAAGGGCGTTTCGGATATCAGATCCTTTATGGGCTTGGGAGGATACTATAGGAGATTTATAAAAGGATTCTCCAAGATTGGGTGTCCAATCACTACCCTCTAGAAGAAGGGGACAAAATTCACGTGGACACAAAAATGTGAAGAAAGATTTCAAACCCTGAAACATCTACTGACCCACGCACCCATGCTGAAGGTCGTCGACCCCGAAGCTGATTTCCTCGTATGCACAGATGCCTGTAAGGAAGGGCTCGGAGGAGTCCTTATGCAAGGAGGAAGTGTGATCTGCTATGAATCCCGTAAATTGAATGAGCACGAAGTCAACTATGTGACCCATGATCTAGAGCTGGCCGCCATAGTGCATGCCTTAAAAATGTGGAGGCATTACCTCCTTGGAAGAAAATTTGTACTTATGACAGACCATTGTGGATTGTGATATCTGTTTGACCAACCAAAGCTCAATGCCAGACAAGCTAGGTGGATGGCCCTCCTTAGGGAATTTGATTTTGAAATTAAACATATTAAGGGAAAGGAAAATAGGGTGGTCAATGCCCTTAGTAGAAGCATGAAAACAATTCACCTGATAGCGGTAAGCACCTGCAAGACGGATGTCAAGGAAAGAGTCAGAAATGCACAAGAGACAGACACATTCTTCCAGTCCGTGACCTCGTACCTGCAGCAAGAACCCACAAGGATAAAATATGGAGGCTATCAGATGATGGAAGGAGGTCTGCTCACTTACAGAAACAGATTGTATATCCCAGATTGTGACGACTTGAAGAGGTTCATAATGGATGAACTGCATAAAAGACCTTACACTGGTCATCCAGGATACTAGAAGATGATCACGGCCACCAGGAAACAATTCTATTGGCCTAGATTGAAGAAAGACATAGTTGAGTACTTAGCCAAATGCATAGAATGCCAACAGGTTAAAACAGAACACCGACACCCAATAGGATTATTACAACTTCAACCAATCCCGGAATGGAAATGGGAAACCATCTCCATGGATTTCATCACTGAATTACCAACCTCGACCAAACATAATGACTCCATCATGGTAGTGGTGGATAAATTGAGCAAGTCCGCTCATTTTATCCCCGTCAAGTCGACTTGTAAGGCAATAGACATCGCCAACGTATTCATGAAGGAGATATTCAGACTGCATGGTATGCCAAAAGAGATCATGTCTGACAGAGACACAAAATTTACTTCCAATTTTTGGAAATCACTGATGGTTGGTTTGGAGACCAAGTTACTATTTAACACAGCCTATCACCCTCAAACCGATGGACAGACGGAAAGGGTGAACCAAATATTAGAAAACATGCTTAGGATGCACGTAATGCATCAACCCAAAAAGTGGGAAGATTTCCTACCACCGGTGGAATTCGCCTACAACAACGGCTACCAAGAATCCCTGAAGACGAACCCTCTCGAAGTCCTCTACGGTAGGCCGTGCAATACTCCAGTCAGTTGGAGTAATCCCGTAAACAAAGTTACTATTGGACCCGACATGTTGAAAGAAATGGAACAACAAGTGATTCAGATAAAAAAAAATCTAAAAGTCACTTAGAACCGACGGAAAAGTTACGCCGACCAAAAGAGAACTCTAAGAGAGTTCAAGGCGAGAGACCATGTATACCTTATATTTAGGCCTAGGAAGAGTTCCCTGAAGATTGGAGCATGTTTCAAGTTGGCACCTCGATATTGTGGACCTTGCAGGACAAAGCAAGAAAGGAAGTGTGGGAAGGGGGCATGCAATAGAAAATCGTAGAAGGAGAACCAGAGGAACTCCAAAAAATACAACGAGTCTTGAGCAGAGGAGAAGGAGAGTAACCTTCGTCCTTGACTTTCGACGAGCTGGAAGTAGGAGACTGAGTCTCAAAGCCTCATGGTCTAGCTCGAGGGTGGCTAATGGTAAATCCGTTGGGAGTCGCTGAGCCTATGGTTGGGTGGAAACGAGCACCCCTCTCAGCGTTCATGCCATACTTGGTGTTCTTTCTAATAAGTGTTTACATCTCGTATCTTGAATTGAATAAAATGGATGCATACTCATGTTTGTACACTTATAAATGATTGATTTATGTATAGAAGTGTTAGTCTGGTGTTTCGATCAACAATAATGAATGCGTGCTTATACTTATATAACTATAATTGATTCACATATAGAACGAATAAGTTCAGATTTTGAGCTCGTTCCCTGGAGAGTTGTCCCATGTACTTGACCCATGCCATGCCCTGGGTTGTCTCCCCGAAGGCACCTCCTTCCGGGAAGCTCCATCGTATTCTAGAGCTGGAGTGAGTTCCTTGAAAGGACTACCGTTTTTAAATAAATACTTAAGCTTACCTCACCCCTGTCACAGAGTTCATAGCTCGATAATTTAAGAATCCCTTTCAGTCAGGTCACCAAGCCTGGTGATAATTACCCAAGAATCCGTTGAAGGATTTTATGGCCTAAGTTTGGTGTTTCGGCATTTCGGCACCCGGGATACCCAAGGGCAAGTTTCCTTGTCTTCGCATGTCGCGAAATCCCAACTTGCGAAACCCCAAAATGGTATAGCGTGGTTATAGTTTGGTGTTTCGGTGTTTCGGCACCCGGGATACCCAAGGGAAAGTTTCCTTGTCTTCGCATGTCGCGAAATCTCGACTTGCGAAACCCCGAAATGGTATAGCGTGGCTAGAGTTTGGTGTTTCGGCGTTTCGGCACCCGAGATACCCAAGGGCAAGTTTCCTTGTCTTCGCATGTCACGAAATCCCGACTTGTGAAACCTCGAAATGGTATAACGTGGTTAGAGTTTGGTGTTTCAGCGTTTTGGCACCCAGGATACCCAAGGGCAAGTTTCCTTGTCTTCACATGTCGCGAAATCCCGATTTGCGAAACCCCGAAATGGTATAGCGTGGTTAGAGTTTGGTGTTTCGGTGTTTCAGCACCCGGGATACCCAAGGGCAAGTGTCCTTGTATTTGTATGTCACAAAATATCGACTTGCAAAACCCCGAAATGATATAGCGTGGTTAGAGTTTGGTGTTTCGGCGTTTCGGCACCCGGGATACCCAAGGGAAAGTTTCCTTGTATTCCCATGTCGCGAAATCCCAACTTGCRAAACCCTGAAATGAGCTTAGYGTACATATATGAGCTTCGGAGTTTCGGCTCCTAGGAAACCCAGATGCRAGACCTCTTGTCATCGCACATCACGAAATSCCAACTTGCGAAACCCTGAAGTGAGTTTAGAGGATATATGAGCTTCGGAGTTTCGGCTCCCGGGAAACCCAGATGCGAGACCTCTTGTCATCGCACATCGTGAAATCCCGACTTGCGAAACCCCAAAGTGAGTTTAGTGGATATATGGTTCGGAGTTTCGACTCYCGGGTATCCTAGATACGAGGCCCCTCGTCCTTGCATATCGCGAAATCCCGACTTACGAAACCCCGAAAGGAACTTAGTAGATATATGGGTTTCAGTGTTGCGGCACCCGAAAATCCAAAGGGTATGAACCCTCGTCTTCATACATCGCAAAATCCCAGTACGCGAAGTTCCGGTGAGTGAAATCCCGAAGCGGCTTGGTGTGAATAGGATTTCGGGTTTCAGGGTTTGAAGAGTCGAAGAATTCGACTCCCTTGCATCTCAAACTCCCGGTTTCTGAAGTCCCGAAATGCAAAAGGCGCCTCTTGGCTTAGCCCGGGGTCACAACCAAAGGACACATGGAAGTGATTCCTACACTTGGTGCATGAATTGTACATGACGGATTTTCGACGAAAGAACCAATGATTTGGTTTAGTGAAGGTCCCGATTAGAGGACCTAGCCTACGCTAGAACCTTGTAGAAATTCGGAAACTCTGTCCCTCGATGATGAAGAAGAAAGAAAAAGCTGAAAAATCTTAGTTCCCATAGTGGGTGTGTTACACCAACGGTTCAAGATATTGTTGGATAGACTGACATTTTAGATCCAAGACATCTAACACAAAGAGTGGTTTATTGCATGAATTTTACCCCACATTCGAGTCTCGCTCACCCAACAAAAGGCGACGATGCAAGCGGAGGCTGTGGACACTACAATGCACCTAGAAGCTCCACCAAGAGGCGGTGAGACATCAATAGGGCTAGAGCAGTGTGATCTCAACTCGCAAACCTCATAATACAGTTACAAGATATGCCTAAGGATAAGGTGGTGCGTGAGCATGTGTTGTGTATTATGTGTTACACAGAAGGTCACCATAGAAATGAATGTCCTACACTGGGGAACTACATGGTGATGGGTACATTTAATCTATTACAAATTGGACCTCAGACCGAGTGGTGCAATATTTGTAGACAATTGGGACATATACCTAATGCCCAACACTACAAAAATATCAAAAGGCTACACATACTCTGTTTTGCGAGTTCTGAAAATCCATGGGGAAAGATGTGAACAATTGTTGATCACTTCACTTGATGTAGGAGCACACTGCAAATTCCTTATGGGTCTAGGAAGAACTGAAAGGTGGCAACTGCGGAGGTGCGGATAGAGGAGGATATCAAGATGGAGGTCCAAGAGGAGGATATGGACAAGGACGAGGAAGAGGATATGGTGGTGGTGGAGGAAGACCGTCTATCTTCTTTAATTGTGGTGAAGTGGGCCACGTTTCATGATTTTGTACTAAGACACACGCTCTTTGTGGGTACTGTCACGATACTGAACATGTCACAGAAGATTGCCTAGATTTGTTTTCAGAGTGAGAAGAAAAGAAAACACATTGTAATATGGTGATTGTGGAGATGTGCGAAGATTAGAAGCCATAGGAGGAATTTGATGTGAGGGTAGTGACCCGAGGAATTCGATGGGAATGGACTTAGAACGTGGAGAAATTTTATGCCAGAACATTGAAGGGAAGATAAAAAAAATGATGCAGGAACCTCCTAGGTTTGATGTCTTGCAACAAAATAAATTCCTACGCGACACACGAAGGGCTCTAGAGGAGGGCATATCGGGTGAAGAGTAACAACGCGCAATGCAAAGATCACTAGAGGAAGCTTGGGTGCTTGAAGAGGTACAACATGCTACACAAAGATAATTGGAGGAGGCTCACATCCATGAAGTGGTATGTCGCACAACAAAAAAATCATTGGAGGAAGCTTGTGTGCACGAGGAGATGCAATGTGTGACATAGAGGTCGTTGCAAGAATCTCATAGACATGAAGAGGTGAAATGGGTCAAAAAAATGCAATTAAGGAGGAACACGTGCATGAAGAGATGCAGTGCATTGTATGATAAGAAACATAGTGCAATGCTTTCCGTGGGGAGAAATCAAAAGACCAAGTAAGTAACTTCTTGTGTTTTTTCCTGCAAATGTTAGGCGATTCTGAGGCTACAAATAATTTAACCCATATGTTGAGAAGGTGTATGTGGGGAGAAGAGACCATTATAGCTATATTTTCCCCACTTCCATAAAGGGATGTGCACTAGGTGAGCAAACAAAAGTGCATAGGAAGAGTGTTCAAAATGATAGCTAAACTCAGAAGCTATGAGATGTATGGTGTCATGTTGGAGCTGAGCTCCGATGTGAAAATATTTCCAAAGAAATCTTGAGAAATCCAAACTTGTTTTGGTCCCCCATTCAACTTAGGTTGGCTAACCAATATTGAATATATCCCATAGGTCGGTTGGAGAAAGTGGAGGTGAATATTGAAGGGGTGAAAAATAAAGTAGACTTTGAGGTGATTGAGATCATGGATGACTCAAATCCATACCTTGCTCTACTTAGCATTAAATGGGCATTTTACAACAATGCAGTTTTGAATCTGAAGAAATGACAAATGTCCTTTGAAACAAATACCTTGCACGTCATTTCACCATTGGATCCAAATGAGGATGACATGTATAATGAGCCCATACATGAGGATACATAGAGTTCCATCATTGAAAACATCTACAATATTTCAGGGTGCAAAGAAGATTATATCAACCCCACAACTCATGGTGAGCTAAGCCGAAGAATTGCATGCTCCTATGATACTGATTCGTAGGTTGTTATGGAGAGATGACAAAACAAGATTTATGAGGTTTCAACAAGAAGATGCACGCGAGTCACCAAAATGGCTCGTGAGATTGGGATAGGACCCTACAACCTACATCAATTTGATGGAACAAACTCAATGGATACATTCCTTACACAAATGTAGAATTTTCGCATGATCCACATAATATAGGCCCTCGACATAGTACTAGAAGGAATACCTACACAATGGTGGGCAACACACTAAGAACATCTACAAGAATGGGCACAGGTGGTGGAGTCAATCAAGGAAATATTCCGATCTATGGTAAATCCCCAAGAACATGTGTGTTCCTACCAAAGGCATTGGCTAGATAAACAAAGTTTTAATACAGAAGGGATCCATCATATTTCCAAATTCACCGCACCGAAAAGAGCCCCACCCATCAAGTGTCTTTGATTAGGATCGTTCCAGTAGATGGGCAGTACATGCCAGAGTTTGAACCAAATCAAAGGTTGGCCCGTCATCAAACTTATTTGGTCCCAACTATAAGAACTGATGACCCTCTATGGAAAGGGTTTGGGAACATGACTAAGCTCAAGAAGTGTCGCGGTCTGTTAGGGTTGGATGTGATGGGATAACATACCTAGAATGGAGCAGGGGTGCGTAGTAGACATGCATTGCACCCTAGTAGTATAGGACTTGGGGCATAGGTAGAGTAATATTTATCAAAGTAATAAATAGGAAACATAGACATATCAACGTAATAAGGTGGGACATGACAAGTTGTACTCGACTAAGATTTTGCACGTTTTGGAAAATATTAAGGTTTAAATTCCATATTAAACCTAAAAGGATAGAACAACGATTTTTGACAGTTTTCTGACAAGACACAAACGGATATAGAATTGGGATGATTTGTTAGCCATATGACAGGTGAGGGCACCCCGGGGAAAAGAAACTAGTTATGGTAATAAGGTACTTATGAAGTGAGACAGTTATACCAGGGCAGATCAATAATAAACAACCTTTATAACAACTTGATAACTAATATCATCGAGGGAATGTCACCCTCCACATATTTAAAAATCCATACTTGTATTTCAACTCACCATTTCCGCCCAACAACACGAGAGAAAAGTGAAGAGATGAGAGGGAAATACTCAAGTAACAGGATGCCAACAATTCGACAAATTAAGCCGCAATCTCAACCACCGTAGTCATCCTAGCAAAGAGAAAAGAGAATACATAGGCGATACCCAGTCATAGGAGATTATGGAATCCCCCCCAATAAGCCCCATGATAGACATAAAGCTAAAGCCACTAAGGAATAGCAGGTGCCTGAGCCGGTCATACCCTCTAATGTAAGCTTCGCAAGCCCTTGGATAGGGAAAATTCCTTTGTTGTAGTACATCGACTACAATGTTTGAGATCCATCCCAATTCCCTAAGGTGAAATTCAACTGATATGAAGAGACAATTCAGGGGGGAAATGGGAAATAGAAGGTGTTCACCCAACAATGGGCCAAGCCCCTTCGACAATCTGGTGTACTAACTCTGGTGGATTTCCCACATTTTGGCCGAGGCCCACTGGTCTTGGCATGTGTTCAATTCTTACTTAGTCGATTGCATGACGGTTTTCTTTGGCTCGATCAGATATACCCAGTTGATGAAGACACCAAGTATCGGGTTTTAGGCCTGCCAATAAAGGGAAAAGACCCAACGAAAACATTCAATAATAAGGACACAACCTAAGAAGAAATTTACACTAAGTATGATATGTTTAGAGGGTCCTGCATGGTGGTGATTACAAACATCAATGATCAAAGAGTCCACTTTTCTACATAATTTCTTTCCTGCAAACTACTTTGCAAGTGTCATAAGGAAGAATGTCCAATTGGAGTTGTCATTGCAGCAAAAAGATGTGTTGTAGGAGTCCATATGGTGTTGGTGCATTAACTATTAAACGAATTTGTTTATGATTGTTTGGAGGCCCGAGAGTTGGGTAAAGAGTTTCATTACAACTTGTTCATATTAGTAATTTCCATTATTCTATGGGGGCCCCCTCCATGCCACATGGATGATGCAATCAGTGTGCCAACCTTCATCACACCCGAATTTCTCACACTTCAGTACACTAAGGAATAAGAATCCCAAGCTGCACATCACAAGTGATTCTAGAAATGGTACACACAACTTATCCAAGCAGATAATTCAATGTTTCACATCCCAATTAGTATCATGGAAAGGTRCAGGGCTTACCTCCAATTTGAATGTAATTTCCATAATGCTTTTATTTATCCACATACAGATCAACAAGTTGCAACCACYATACTTCCATTTGTATCATGGAAGAAGACATCCAGTAGGATGTCGAGGAATGGGACGATAATATTAAAACTACCCCTAAGGATGATCTAGAGCAGCTCGAAACATGAACCAAGAGGAATCAAGAGAGGAAAAGARCAACAACAACAACAACACTACAAAAAAATAACGCATCAGTTCYCGTGCAACAACATGCGAGCACATCACAAGCAAAGGGAAAGMGATCTATGGGTAAGGGGATGCACGATGAAGCGGAGCCAGAGGATGAACTAGACATGACCCCAAAGCAGAAACAATCCTCAACTCCACAAGGGACAACCTCGATCAATTTAGATTCCATCCCAGATGAAGGAAATACACTAGATCCCCCACTAGAAGTACAACCTACACCCACTAGTACATTTGTCTCATTTTCTGACGTCATTCCGATGCCCATTAGACGAACTCCCATTTGGCTTCCGAAAAATCCCCTCACCAGCTATTTTTCGAACCCCTTTCGTTGTAATATCGACAACACTAATCGTATATCAACTATCCGATGTCACAAACTTCCATGTGGAAATTGTGGAGATATTTTGTGAAAAAGATGTCCATCGCACATAATCATCGCTATTACATCCACCATAGTAGTGGTGGTATTGTGACGCATATGGTTTTCCACATGGAATTTTCCAAGAAGCCGTCATCAGGAAAGCGGTTATCGTTTTACTGAGAACGACGATCATTACTGTGACATAGGCTTGCATAAGCACCGTCGAAAAGCCAACGCAGATTCTATGAGAGCTCCAAGTCCTATCGAAAATGGGACAGACGAGTGTCAGAGGTTCGACGATCATTTAATAAAGTAAAAAAAATCGAATTGCATTGGACATAGGGAGTAGGTTGAGCCATATGTAGATGACAATGTTCTCGGTATAAGATTATATAGACAATTAGGATTAGGGTTTCTATTCTTGCATAAAACCCTAATTCAAGCTTGTTAGAGCCTCTGTGACTAAAAATTTACAGTCACACTTATGAAATACATGTTTTTCTTTTAAACTGCAATTTATGTCCTTATGTAGAAATGCACGCCAAGATTCACTAAAATGGATGCCCATGTCTTAATGCACCTCCAATTTGAGTGGTTCAAGTTTTTGAGGGTGTATTAGATAATTTTACACCTGTCTACATATTTAGATTTTCATTTGCAAACATAAAATTGTGTATTGTGTAAAAGGGACAAATTCTACCTTGTAAATTGAGAGGCCAAAATAGTAGATAATGACCTAATGGAAATTCGCTCCCATGCTTCTATATAGCTCCAAATTTAGTTATCTAAGTTTTGGGGTGAATTTAATAACATTCTAAATC
>JASDQU010013634.1:2377-22298 GCA_032191745.1 Picea mariana | reverse complement strand
GATTTTCATTTGCAAACATAAAATTGTGTATTGTGTAAAAGGGACAAATTCTACCTTGTAAATTGAGAGGCCAAAATAGTAGATAATGACCTAATGGAAATTCGCTCCCATGCTTCTATATAGCTCCAAATTTAGTTATCTAAGTTTTGGGGTGAATTTAATAACATTCTAAATCTATATATATCATATGGAGTGCATTTTAAAATGACTAAGGACTTATACCTTGAACCAAGATTCCACACACTAGTACATATGGGCGGAAAATCCAACGATATGCCGTACTGTCCAAGTTTTTTTTGCAATTTTAGTGTTTTTTTTTTAAATCCCAATATTCTTCGAATATACGATGAGCATGGACTTGGATACCCGACGGGTGTTCAGTTTGACAAAGTCAATGATACATTCGACGGACATACGATGTTTGACCATGTTAATAAATTTTGTGTCAAATATCTAACGGTTGACGAAGTCAATGTTTTTTCCCATTAGTTAACGTCTCTTTGGTAAAAAATATAAAGAAGTTCGAAATATTAGAGACGTTCGACATTGTTGCTACACTATCGGCGGTTTGCAGAGGTTATACAGGGATATTTTTGGGTCAAAATGCATTTTTTATTTTATTTTGTTAATTGCATTAGAAATAGTTAAACTATAGAGGTTGATTTTTGAAGACAATAATCACCGAAAGTTTGGTAAGGAAAAATGTCACATAAAATTCCTCCAGGAGGAGTACAACGAAACATGAGATTTGCATTGGAGGCTTTAGGTGATGGAAAATTCTATTTCCCTTGTAACAAATGCAGGGGCTATAATAGTAGGAGTTAAAAAAAAACCAGCTAGAAAACATTGTAGAGATTATGGACACCTTGAAGGCGGGCATGAATATCGTCCCTTGGTAAGTTATTCATTATATGTCTTTATATTGCATATTGTTTTTGTAAATGTTTATATGTTAGATGTAGAAGAAGAATAATGTAGGGTTTAGTGGTTAGTGGGTTTAAGGTTTAGGGGTATAGGGAGTAAGGGGTTAGGGGATAATATTTTAGTAGTTTAAGGGTTAATACAACCAAATTAGGGCTCAGTGGTTTAGGGGTTAGGGGTTTATAGGTTAGGGTTTAAGGTAGGTTTAGATGGGGTTTGGGGCCTAGGGGATTTAGATAATAATCAGGTTTTAGGGAGTAGGGGTTATGGGTTTAGGGTTAGGGATTAAGGGGTTAGGTCAAGTTAGGGTCGGAGTTAAGGTGTTAAGGATTATGGGGATATGGTCTAAGGGGTTAGGGGTTAATGGTTTAGAGGTTAGGGGTGGGTTAAGGTTTAGGGATCATAGGGCTATATAATATCTGATCTCAACCCCTTGTATCTGACGACCACATGTTCGTCAGATTTAGGGTAGGGTTTAGCAGTTAAGGGGTTTAAGGTAGGGGTACAAGGGTGTAAGAGGTTAGGGGTTAATATTTTATCGGTTTAAGGGTTAATAATTAGGCCATATTAGGGATTAGTGGTTTAGGGGTTAGGGGTTAGTAGCTTAGGGTTTAAGGTAGGTTTAGGGAGTTTAGGGCCTAGTAGGGGTCAGGGGTTTAGGGTTTAATGGGTTTAGGGTTAGGGATTAAGAGGTTAGGATGGTTTAGGGGGTTAGTGGGTAAGGGGTTGAAGGGATTAGGGGGAATGGGGTTAAGGTGTTAAGGATTATAGGGATATGGTCTAAGGGGTTAGGGGTTAGGGATTAAAGGGTTAGGGGTTAATTGTTTAAAGGTTAGGGGGGGTTAAGGGTTATTGATCATAGGTTAAGGGGTTACAGGTTAATAGGTTAGGGTTTAAGCTGGTAGGTTTAGGGGTTTTAGGGCCTAGGGGATTTATAGGTTAATGGGGTTTTAGGGAGTACGGGTTAAGGGTTTAGGGTTAGGGAAGAATATGATATATTGATGAATGCAACGAAATAAGAATAGGTTTTTTTTGCTGGTTGTGACTATATATAATCTCACAAAGTGTCTCTCTTTCTATATGTCAATAAAAGTAACATTTTTCCTATTTTTTTTCAACATATTCATAAATATTTTGATAAATTGGACAAGCTTCATCATTGTTTTGTTGTCTTTGTTTCTCGCTCTCACCTAAGATATCTTTGTGTTTGTCTTTGTTTTCCTATATTATATTTTTAAACATTTGTATCATTTCAATATTTGTTATATACAATAATATTACTTGTTTGTTTGTAATTATAAAGGAACGACGTCCTAGGGAACGCGATATGGAGGAAGGCGTGGATGTAAAAGCACATGTTTAGGAACATGGAGCGAATATTGGAGATCAAGTTAATGATCCTATGGAAGAAGATGATGATGCTAATAACACAGTTGAAGAAGATGGGACATATATATTGATCGAGGAGACATTTAATAATGTAGGAATGGATGATGATGATGACCTGCTTGATGGTGTTTTTGATATACATGTACTTGAGAACGCAAGAAAACCTCTTTATGAAGGCTTGAAAACAAGTCTTCTTGTTGCTATATTGTTGTTGGTGAACTTAAAGGTAATGAATGTTTTTTCAAACACTTGTGTGACACAAATCCTAAGGTATATTGTAATATATTTTGTCACATTTAGTACAACATGATAAAGGTTTTATTTTTTCCTCTATTTTTTTGTCAGTTGATCACCTATAAAATTTGGATGCAATATGTATGATTAATACTCTTCACACTAACTAGTACTAATTTTTTTTATCTTGTAGATTGTTAGGTGAATTTTGGTTACCATCGTCAATTGTTTTACCTCACACATACCGAGATTTACATGCCATTATGAAAGATATCGAAATGGAGTATCAAGCTATTCATGCATGTCATGATGATCATATTATATATTATGGATAACATGTGTCGAAAGAAGAATTCCTGAATTGTCAAATTAGTAGATATCAAACCGATAAAGTAACCAAAAAGGTGCCTCGCAAGGTTCTTCGTTATATTCCCATAATTTTACGTTTGCGGCGATTGTTCCAGTGCAAAATCATAGCACAATTTATGGATTACCATGCAAAGAACATAAGTAAAGATGATGTTCTTCGAATGCTTGCAGATGGATCTGTATTTAAGAAGATAGAGGAAATATGGCCACATTTTAAAGTCAAACCTCGTAATCTTAGGATTTCATTGGAATTTGACGATATCAAACCATTTGGAGAGCTCAGATCTTCTTACTCGGTGTGGCTTGTTTTTGTTATCAACAATAACATTCCTCCATGGATGTCAATAAAGAGGGAGCACATAATGTTGGCAATGATTGTTTCATGTATTTGTTTAGAATAACTTTTTTTAAAACGGTAACATCTCATTTATCTTGTTTGTTTCATAATTTTGTCTTATATTTTTTTGTTTACTCATATATGTTCAATTGTGTCTTATAATTATGTTTGATATTTTTTTATTTACTCATATATGTAGTAATTATGTATTGTGTGTTCAATCAATTAGGCAAATACCAATTCAAATATATGAATGTATATATCGAGCCTCTTATCGATGAGTTACTAGAGTTATTGAAGGGCATCACTATGTATGATATCTCTAGACTAGTAAATGCACAAAGGGGATTTCAATTCCATGCAATGCTTGTATGGAGAATTCACGATGCCCCAGAACTAAAACATTTATGTGGTATGTTATAACGTTACACTACACTTTAATAATGTACTTTAATTTTATGAAGTTCATACCATTCATGTTTTTTTAAATAATCCCTTCATTAAACATACTTCAAATAATTGATATAAAAGTCAATTCATCTCTTGCAAGTCTTCAAACAAAGGGTAAATTTGCATGTCTAGTTTGTGGTCCTAAGGTGAAATATTGCCTTTCAAGAAGTTTAGGAAAGGAGTTGTTTGATGATTTTAGGCACTTCCTCTCTAAGAACCATAGGTATCGAAGTACTGAAAAACATCTTTTCAATGGAAAAGAAGAAATAGGATTAAAACTACGGAGAATGACACCTCATATATGGCAGTTGCGATATAATAGATATCATCAAGGTATGGATCAAATCATCTATGTATCATACATGAAATGTTTGGAATCTTTAATATTTATATTGCATGTTGTTTGTTGTACTAATCGACATGTATTGTTGCAATATTTTCAATTATGTTTCACCTTGAAGGTCGTCATGAAGGCATTAATAATGGAGCGCTTCCTCAAGGAATGAAAAGTTATCACGRACAATTCAATAGGCTCCCCTACTATGAGAACTTAGAAATTGTTCATTTGTTTGATACAATGCACATCGGGAAGAATGTAACATAAACYTTATGGCGAATCTTAGATGGAAGGAGTGAAAAATGTTGGATTACCGAGAGGGGGTGTGAATTAGTAATGAGAAATATTACTTTTAACCATAGTATATTCTTCAACAATAATCAACAATTTATCATTAGTATTCAATATATCGTCAACAGTATAATCATAAACAACATCACATCACAATAGATACTCAGTACACCATAATTTACGTGGAAACCCAAATGGGAGAAAACCATTGAATTTTTTTCTTATATATCAAAAGAATACATTCATTGGAAGCACCAACTTATGATTCTCCAGCTGCAACTGGAAAGAGGTTCCAAACCCCTAGTTTCTTAGGCTACAACCTGAAGGAAGTTCCAACTCCCCAATTTTTTGGCTCCAACCAAAAGGAGGCTACAACCCCCTATCTTCTCCAACTACAACCGGAAGGTAGCTACAACCACCTATCCTTGACCCGTCCAACCACCCTGAAATATAAATGTAGACTAACTATCACAGAATCAACCATTGTAATTGTCATTGTCATTACTCTGCCACTATCACTGTCTCTGTCTATCTCTATCACTTTCTATGTCACTGTCTCTATCTCTATCTCTGTAATTGTCTCTCTTATTGTCAGATTAACCTGTATCTGCTCATCAACCAACTAACACTTGTACCATACCATGCATCAATTGTATACCAACATATATACTATCTCATGCATCTATCATGAACCAAAGGTACATCAATAATAACAATGAATTATGAACTAGAGAATCAACCATGTGCAACGTGTACCATATACCATACCATCAACCATGTGTAGATCTAAACCATATCATCAATGAAGTATCTCAAAGAACCAATGCATGTCCCTCATGCACATACCACCATACAACATGAATTTTCCTCAACCATGTACAATCAACTCAAAGATACGAACTATAAGAACCATGTCATATGATGAACCAGATATAAGAGTGCTCCTCACTTAGCCAAGCAACCAAAATATACCATATCCAAATACCAAACCAACCATACCAAGTATGCCTAAAGAATACACCATATCATGACAAGAAGCAACCATCAAAACAAGTATACAACCATACCAATACCTTTGAAGTTGACCTAAAACAATAAGATGTTGACCTGTAACCTTCATTTTAGACTCTAGGGACCTGATACCAACATCTACTCAAGTTTTCATGATATTTTCACATGTACGCGACTTTGTCCTCTAAATCCCATGTATATATGCCCTTTTCTTCACTACAACCCATGTACATATGCTCCCTTACATACCTGCAACTCGTGTATACCTCAGAAACTAGGGTTTGTATGTAACTTTGAGATTTTTGTCGTCGACCCTTCTTTGCTACCTCAGAAAAAGACGTCAAAACCTTAGCAAAAGATCACTAGATCATAAGAAATATAAGAAATGATTAAGTGTGTGAGTGTACTTGTGAATGACTCCTTGAGGTTTTTATATACTTGTGCTCGGTAACTTCTCTCCTTAATTTAAGGCTTCTAGGGTTTTCTTGTTACAACAAATTTACCCCTTTGATTAAGGACTTGTAACCAACTAGGGGATTCTTGACCACTTCTTTGGGGATTACAAATTCATAAAGTCATATCTCCTTAACCGTGAGGAACTACATGGCGTTCTGCATATCACCGAAAATGGAACAACGAGTAATATCCATCTATGAGGGTCTTTCCTGCATTCACACTATTCTTTCTATCCATATTCTTCATTCAACTTCAGGTACCAAAACCACACCGTTGAGGCTACCAGAATTCTTCAAGGATTGACATCAATCTCTAAGATCACTCTCCAAGGGTTGATATCAATGATAATCAATTGTCCAACAATCTCCCCCTTTGGCATTGATGGAAACACATAGGCATGGAAAGCCTTATTCTCATGCTCCCCTTGTGACCATCACTCCCTCTGTCTACATGCTTCTTTCTCTCCATATCCATGCCTTGCTCTTTATCTCCCCCCATTTGACTTAAATGGAAAAGGGTAATCCTCCTCTTAGGGCTGCTCCCCCTATCTATAGGCCTATGCTAACTCTACTGACCTTTCTCTTTATGGTGCTTCCTCATGTAACTCTATGATGTATATGAAAAGCAATAAAAAGGATTCTTTACTTGAACTCTTCAAGATTTCTATTTCTCTCCCTCTGTCTTGTTAATTTTATGTCGTGTGGATCAATTTGGGGTAGAAACTATTCCAAGATTTTGTTGCAGATACTCAAAAGTTTCCCTCGTAAGTGGTTTGGTGAAAATATATGCAATCTTCTCTTTTGTCCCGACATATTCTAGCTTGATGTTCTTCTCTATAGCTTGTTTCTGGAAAAAATGATACTTGATCAGAATGTGCTTCATATTAGAGTGCATCACTAGATTCTTTGAGATATTGATGGCATTGTTGTTGTCACAAAGTATTGAAATGGGCTCATCATACTTTACTTGCATATCTTGTAAAGTTTGCTTCATCCAAATAACCTGAGTACAACATGTCGTTGCTGCAATGTATTTTGCCTCTACTGTGGACAAAGATATCGATGACTATTTCTTGGTTAACCATGATACCTCGCACTCACCCAAGTAGAAAGATGCTCCACTTGTACTTCTTTTATCATCAATGCAACCTACCCAATCTGCATCTATGTAGGCAACAAGAGATAGATCCTTCCCTTTTGGATACCATAATCCAAACTCTTATATACCTTTGAGGTATCTGGATATCCCCTTCATTGTCATAACATGGGATTCCTTTGGTGCTGCTTGAAACCTTTCAACCTGTCCAACTACCCACATCACATCTGGTTTAGAAGTTGTTACATAGAGTAAGATTCCAATCATCGATTTGTATTGTCTTTGATCTGCGTTCTTAGAATCATCATCCTTACTTAACTGACAACTAGTCTGCATAGGAATATTGGTTTTTTTGCAATATCTCATCCCAAACTTCTTCAACATTTCTATGATATACTTGGTCTGAGAGATAAAGATAACTTTGCTTCTCTGACATATTTGGAGACCCAAACAGAAAGATAACTCTCCAATAAAATAAATCTCGAACTCATTTTGCATGTCTTTGGGGCAAATTTGTGACTCATCATGTCATCATCACTTCCAAAAATAATATCATCAACATAAACTTCAATTAGTAGGATACTATCTTGATTTACCTTTATGTAGAGATTGTTGTCTACATTTCCTTTTCTGAACCCTTGTTGTTGTAAGTATATGTCTAGTCTTGAATACCATGCTCTGGGGGCTTGTTTGAGATCAAACAAGGCTTTATTCAACCTGCAAACATAATTTTATTTCTCTAACAACTGAAATCATTTTGGTTGTTCAATGTAGACTTCTTCCTCTAGATCTCCATTTAGGAATGTTGATTTTACCTCCATCTGATACACTTTAATATTCTTGGAGCATGCATATGCTAGTATCAGTTTGATTGCTTCCATCCCCGCAACTGAGGAAAATGTATCTTCAAAATATATACCTTCAACCTGAGAGTACCCCTTGCATTCCAGTCTTGCTTTGTTGGTAACCTATCCATCCTCATTCAATTTGTTCCTGAAGACCTACTTTGTACCTATTACATTCTTGTTCTTTGACCTTGGAACCAGTTCCCAAGTGTCATTCTTTTCTATTTGATCTAACTATTCATCCATAACTTTGATCCATAATTTATCCTTGTTGGCTTCTTCAAAACTTCTCGGCTCAATAGTAGATATTAGTGCTAGATGTTGTTGTTATGGTGAGCAGATTCTTCTTTTGGTTTCAACTCCTGCATCTTTGTTTCCAATGATATGTTCTGATGGATGATTTTTCTGCACTTGTCAGTTGGGCATCTTTGGAGGTACTTGAATATCATGTTGTTCTTGTTGTGGTTCTGGCTGATCTTCTTCTTCTTTCAAATATTCTCTGTGATCCTATTCCACTGAATCCTTGCTAATTTCTTTTATCTTTCGACCATCTTTCTCATCAATCATCACATTGATGCTTTCTACTATTCTGTTGAGTCTCATATTGAAACATTTGTTTGCTTTCCTTTTGCTTGAGTACCCAACTAGTATTCCTTTATCGAATCGAGAAACAAATTTTCCAATTCTGCCATCTTCTCTTGTGATGTAGCATTTTCTTCTGAAAACTCTGAAGTGCTTCACATTTGTTGGTATTCCTTTCCATAGTTTGTATGGAGTCTTATCATTGTTATTTTTGAGCATCCCTATGTTCTGAATGTGAACTGTTGTATGCACTGCTTGTACCCAAAATACATATGTCAACTTGGAATCCATTAACATGGTTCTGGCCATTTCTTGTACTGTTATGTTCTTCCTTTCAACAAATCCATTTTGTTGAGGTGTCCTAGCTACTGAGAATGCCTCTTTATCCCATGCTCACTGCAAAATTACATGAATTCCTTAGATGTAAATTCTCCTCCATTGTCTGATATCAAGCACTTGATTTTAAACTCTGTCTCAATTTCAACCATCTCTTTGTATGTCTTGAAGTTTTTGAATGCCTTTGAATTCTTATTTAGAAAGCAAACTGCAGTCATTCTTGTGTAGTCATCAACTAGTAGCATGAAGTATTGTTCACCTTTCAATCMTTTTGTTCTTGTTGGTACAACTAGATCAATATGTACAATATCCAATGGTTTTGTTGTGGAGTATTCCTTTGACTTGAAATTTGTCTTGGTATGTTTTACTTGTAGACAATGCTTGCATAGGATGTTTGTTAGCTTCGAGATCTTGGRAATTTCTCTTACTTCTTCCATTTTGCTGACTTTGACAAGATTATGTGAGCCRTCATTCTATGCCAGAGCCAACTTTCATCATCCTTTCCTAAGCAACATCTTTCCTTTCCTATTTCATTTARAACATATATGTTGCTTGGAGTTCTTACAGTTGTAGCCACCAAATTTCCTGATTCTGATTTCCTTATCTCACATTTCTTTGATTCAAACACATGTATGTGTCATTGATCACACATTTGACTTACACTTAGAAGATTTGGTTTCATGTCTTTGACCAGTAAAACAGTTTCTTCCATGGCATCCTTACTTCTGAGCTTGACTCTGCTCTTTCCAATAATTCTAGTTGATTTGTCATTCCCAAATTAAAATGATCCATCTCTTTCCTTCTTCAATGTCATAAATTTGTCTTTATCACCTGTCACATGATTTGCTCATCCACTGTCAACATACCATCCTCATTTCTTGTGTTGATCTTGTAGATCAAGCTTTCATTCTCTAGTGTTGAATTGATCCTTCTTTCTTATCCATATCCTTTGCGGTTCTTGCTTATGATTGTTGATATTATTCTTTGGTTCCCTTGGAGGAACAAATGAGTCTGCAATCTCTAGCTATATGTCCTAAGTTGTTGCACTGGTAGCATTATATCTCATCACTTAATGATCCAAATATGTTGTAGTTTCTACTATGTGCTTCATGAGATATTCTTGGATAACCATTTCTTGTATAGCCCTCATCGTTGCTTCTATTCTTGGTATTTCTCTACAATTCACAGTTTCATGTCCAAAATTCTAACATGAATAACATGAACCAAGAAAAATAGTTTGATGCCTGGGAGTAGAAGATCTTCTGAATGGTGCCACTCTTCTGAATCCTTGTTCTTGTTGAGTTATTTCTATAGATGGTTGTTGTTGATACTGATTTTTGAATCTTCTAGGTGGTGTAGTGTCTTTTTAATCATCCTCTTGAGTTTTCTTGTCTTCTTCTTTCGAGGGATGTATGACGACTTCTGCATAACTTCTTGGTCATGTTTCTTGCTATGTCATTTTGGAGCTTGAGCCTTTCTTTGTCTACATTTGATTGTATCCTAATTCATATATGCCATAGTAAGGTCTTTGATTGTTAATGATATTATCCAATATCCTTGTGTTGTTTTGTTGCATCTTATTCTTCTGAAGATCTTTTCTTAGAGTGACTATCTTTGCTTCTAACTTTTCAATGATCTTGTCCTTTTCATATAAATTTCTTGAGTGCTTCTTTAATCCTCTTGTCTTATTCTACCTAGAGTTTTAGCTTCATGATTGTCTACTCGACTTCTTTGGAATTATGATATTCTTCTTTCTTCATTAGTTCTTCTTGGAGTGATTTGTTTTTCTTCTTTTCCTTCTTTAGAGCTTCTATGGCACATATGAATTCTTCCCTGTAATCGACTTCCGCCTCTTCACATTATTCTTCAGATCCCTCTTCATTAGAGTCTTATATTTCCTTGAATAGTACCCTTTATGTATCACTGTCACTAACTTCATCTTCGTTTGATGAGAAAGTGTCTTCTTTGGTGTAGAGACTTTTCTTGAAAAAAATATTTTTGTTTCTTCTCCCCTTTTGGATTTTCTCTTTCTTTTTAGAGTCATCTTCTTAATTACCTTTATTTTTCTTATAGGGGCATTTATTAGAAAAAATACCAACACTACCACAATTAAAACATTTCAATGGAAGCATACCTTTGTATTTGTCAATTCCCCCTCTCAGTGTTCTAACGAAGTTATCCATCTCTTCATATTCTTCTAAATAATCGTTGCAACTACAATCTGACTTTGGATTTTGTTTGTATTTCTTCTTTGTCTTCTTCGATGCCTTGAATGTTGCTTCCTTCATGACTGGATTGTCCTTATCTATCCTCATCTCATAAGTTGTGATTATCTCATGCATCTCATCCATGATCAAGGTGTCTAGATCTGCTTTTTCTTCTAGGTTGAAATATTCAAATCATATATCATAGGTAGAGACCTCAACACCTTTTGAACAATGATCGCTTCCTTCATTTCTTCTCCCAAAAATTTGATGGCATTGGCTATCTCATCTAATCTTAGAAAGTAGGAGGCAATCTTTTCATCTTCAATTGTTCAAACTTGGCTCTAAATGTTTGAAGTTTGGCTCCTTTAACTTTGGCATCTCCTTTGTAGATATTCTTCAATTTTTCCCAGATTTCTTTTGTGGATTCAAAATGTACAACCTTGGTGTATATTGATTCATTCAAACCATTCAAGATAGCATTTTTATCTCTAGAATCATTGTCTTAAAGTTTCTTTCCATCCTTATCTGTCGGGGGAGTGGCTGGTGCTTTGTATCCATCTACTACTACTCGCCAAAAATTGAATCCTTGTGCATGTACATATGTTTTCATTCATCTACTCCATAATTCATAGTTTTGACTGTCAAAATGTGGTACCCTAATCCTAACATAGTCCATGATCTCCTTCCAGTGGTTAGACTACTTTCTGAAGGACCTTCTTTGATACCAATTGTTGGATTACTGAGAGGGGGGGGTGAATCAATAATCATCAATCTTAGTAATTTTAACCACAATATATCCTTCAACAATAATTGGTAGTTTATCATTAACATTCAATATATCATCATCGGTATAATAATAAAAAACATCATGTCACAATAGATACATAGTACACCATAATTTACGTGGAAACCCAAATGGGAGAAAACCACATAATGATTTTCTTATATATCAAAAGAATACATTCATTGGAAGCACCAACTTCTGATTCTACAGCTGCAAATGGAAGGAGGCTTGAACCCCCTAGTTTCTCAGGCTACAACTGAAGGAAGCTCCAACTCCCCAATTTTCTGGCTCCAACCAGAAGGATACTACAACCCCCTATGTTCTTAGGCTACAACCAGAAGGTGGCTACAATTGCCCTGAAATATAAATGTAGACCAATTGTCAAGGATTCAACCATGGTCACTATCACTGTCTCACTATCTTTGTCACTATCTCCATCTATGTCTCTGTCATTGTCTCTCTTACTATCACATCAATGAACTAACACATGTACCATACCATGCATCAACTGTATACCAACATATATACTATCTCATGCATCAATCATGAACCAAAGATACACCAATAACAATAGTGAAATATGAACTAGAGCATCAACCATGTGTAACCTGTACCATATACCATACCATTAACCATGTGTAGATCTGAACCATATCATCAATGAAGTATCTCAAAGATCCAATGCATATCCCTCATGCATATTCCACCATACAACATGAATATGCCTCAACCATGTAAAATCAACTCAAAGATATGAACTATAAGAACCATGTCATATGTTGAACCAGATATAAGAGTGCTCCTCACTCAACCAAGCAACCAAGATATACCATATCCAAATACCAAACCAACCATACCAAGTATGCCTTGAGAATACACAATATCATGAAAAGAAGAAACCATCAAAACAAGTATACAACCATACCAATACCTTTGAAGCTTATCTAAAACAGTAAGATGTTGACTTGTAACCTTCCTTTCAGACTCTAGGGATCTGGTACCAACATCTACTCAAATTTTCATGAGATTTTCACATGTACGTGACTTTTTCCTCTACAACCCACGTATGTATGCCCTTTTCTTCACTGCAGCCCACATAGACATGCTCCCTTACATACTTGCAACTCATGTATACCTCAAACTAGGGTTTTGTTGTAACTCCGATATTTTCACCGTTGACCCTTCTTTGCTACCTCAAAAAATGACGCTACAACCTTAACAAAAGATCACTAGATCAAAAGAAAGATAAGCAATGAATAAGTGTGTGAGTGTACTTCTGAATGACTCCTTGAGGTGCTTATATACTTGTGCTAGGTAACTCCACTCCTTAATTTAAGGCTTCTAGGTTTTTTTGTTACAACAACTTTACCCCTTTGATTAAGGACTGGTAACCAACTAGGGGATTCTTGACTAGTTCTTTGGGGATTACAACTTCACAGAGTCATATCTCCCTAACCGTGAGGAACTATGTGGCATTCCGCATATCACTAAAAATGACACGATGAGTACTATCCATCTATGAGGGTTTTGGCTGCATTCACATTGTCATTTCTATCCATATTCTTCATTCAAATTAATGTATCAAAACCACACTGTCAGGGATACCGAAATTCTTCAAGAATTGACATCAATCTCTAAGATCACTCTCCAAGGGTTGACATCAATGACAACCAACTATCCAACAACAAAGAAAAATTGTCAAGATTTGTAATGACATTAAGGAGGTGAATCATGCAATGCAAAGTGTGATTCATTCAAATATCGAAGGAGAACAAAACATAAGCGCCCTTCAATGGTTATTGATAGAGAAACAAAGAAAGGATGTAAAAGAGATTATTCAAAAATTAAATTTCCGACTGGATTTTCTTCAAACATAAAGAATATCCTAACAAAGAAAGGTGACTTAGGTCGGGTAAAAACTCATGATTGGAATACCTTGATTAAGGTAATTATTTTGGTGTATATATTTGTGTGTGTGTGTGTGTGTATTGGTGAAACATCTTGTTAGTGTTTTTTTCTACTAATTTGGAATAAATAATGATTCATTTTTTTTGTTACAACATGTTCTACCTCTATCTCCCCCAGAAAACTTTGACAACAATGTCAAACAAGTTATATATGATATTGACAAATACATGAGGTAAGTGGTGATTTATATGAAAAGTGTAATTTGTTCAATTCGGTGTACACCGTATATTTGACTACATGTGTTTTACTTGTCATGTAGTACTATGTACTTTTTTGTTGAAACATGTGATTTGCTTGCATCATTTGTAGATGGATTTCATATAAAGAAATCGATAATGAACATATAAAGTATTGGAGGAGACAAATTCCTCATCTAATGTGTGAAATTAAAAAGTGTCTACCTCCGATATTTTTCAATGCACAAGAACACTACCTCATACACTAAGTTGAGGAGATTGAAAAGTGTGGACCTGTACACACAAGGTCAATGTGGATGGTTGAGAGGCACTTGAAATCATTGAAGGCTTTGGTTAGACCAAGAGCATGTCTTGAGGGTTCTATGGTAGAGGGATATATCGTATATCAAGCCATGGTTTATATGACTCAATATATTCCTAAAATAGTTGCAATTATTAATGTGGGTCACACGTAGGATGTCAACTCCAATATCAACAAATTTGAAGGGGAGCACCTATTGGGGAAAGGTAGAATGAGGAAAGTGACATGTAACTAGATGGTGGAGATTTATGATAAATTTAACTTTTCAGTTTTTATCTATATCATACTTATTTAATTTTTATTCTTCTTGCATAAACCATTATTATGACGGTATAACATGGTAACTGATTATATTTGAATTGTTTTATTTTAATACAATCAGTCGAGAGTGGGATGCAATACATTTATACATTGCAAACAATCTTGATTGGATGAAGGTATGGATTGAACAATGTATACACTGTAATAATGGTAGGTTATCATGGTATGGTGTGGCTACATTGGGTAAAGAATCTAAATGTAAAGGAGATACCAATCTTACACAAAGGGAAATTGATTTAGCATATGGTTTAAAAGATAAATAGGAAAGCATATTCACCCATATTGTTTAGTTTTTTTTAATATTATATTGATGTATATGGCGTGATTTTTTTCTTATTTTCAATAATTTCCAAGTATAAATATGTTTATCAATTGAAAATTCATTTTTTGTTGATTAATATGGTTGGTTTTCATTGATGTCAACCCTTGAAGCAAGTCCGGTAGAAAATTATGGTAGCCCCAACAGTATGATTAAGGGACTTCATTTTGATTAATGTATAATAGTATGAATTTTAATATATTTGTAGGTAAGACTATTCTAGATGGATAGTATATGTCATGCCATTTTTGGTGATATGTGGAACGTCACATAATTCCTCACGGTTAGAGAGTTATGGCCTGGTGAAGTTGGAAAACCTTCATGAGTTATATAGATGGTCAAAGAAGTCAAATTAATTCTAGAAGCTCCTAGAAGAAGTTGACTAGTCAAGTGGGTAAAGCTAGGAGTTAGTCATGGGTTAAGTTGTTACAATAATAAAATAATTAAAAATAATTTTGTTGCAACTAGAAGTGGAGAATTTACTATTTGTAGAAAAGTGAGTTAGAAGTGGACAAGTGGTTAGAAATGGGTTAGCCCTAGAAGAATGAAAGTGGGTTAAGTTGGTTAGAAGGTAACCCCTTGAGGAAGATACATGGAAGTATAAATAAGAGAGAAAGACTCTCTCATTAACACCTATTGAATATCATTGAATATCTATTTTGTGAAAATTTATTTGGGAAGGTATTATTGATAGAGAAAAAGTGTGACAAAAAATTTGCGGCCGAAAAAATGCAGCATAATAAGTGCGGTAGAAAAATTGCAGCAGAAAAATCGTGGCAGAAAAAGTGCGGTAAAAAAACCACGGCAGAAAAAGTGCGGTAGAAAAATCACAACAACAAAATCGCGACAACAAAACCGTGGCAAGAGAATGATACAAGAAAAAAAATGTATTGTTTTCATATGTGTAGTGTTGAATCTATGAATATGGTTGAGGGTTTTCCTTGTAAATATGTCAGATGCCCTCTTGGAAGTTTAGGGCTTGTTGTAGAGTTGATCTGAGGCAGATTTACTGAATTTTAGTATTAGTTCATGTTTGAGGGATTTTGGTTGAGGTATGTTGCTGAAGTTATTGGTACAGATAGAGGTTGTATAACAGTGAGGCTCTAGCACATGGTTTGAGGTACAAACTTGTGGTATAGTGTTTGAGGTATACGTGATCAGATCAGATTGGTTGATGAGTAAACAGTGACATGTTTCTTAGTGATAGATTTGAATATAGAACATGTTGTGACAGTGACATATTCAATTTCTACATTTGTCACTTATATTTTAGGGTGACAGGACGGGGCAAGGATAGGTGGTTGTAGCCAAGGAACATAGGAGTTGTAGCCTCCTTCTGGTTGCAGCCAAGGAACATAGGGGTTGTAGCCTCCTTCTGGTTGTAGCCAGAGAATTGGGGAGTTGGAGTTTCCCTCATGTTGTAGCCTAAAAATAGGGGGTCGGAGCCTCCTTCCAGTTGCAGCTGGAAAACAAAGGAAGTTGGTGCTTCCAATGAATGTAATTCTTAAATACAAATAATAAAAGGTATTATGTGGTTTTCTCCCGCATTGGGTTTCCACGTAAAAAAATACCGGTGTACTATGTATGTGTATGATTGTTCATTTAATGCTATATTGATCATAAAGATAAATAACTTGCTTACTGTGGTTAAAATGATTAAAACTATTACGGATTCACCCCCCCTCAGTAATCCAACAATTGGTATCAGAGCGAGGTTCCTTCAGAAATCAGTTTAACCACTGAAAGGTAGATCATGGAGAGAAACAATATGTACAAAAATGGAATACCACAGTTTGATGGACAAAATTATGCATTATGGAGCAGAAGGATGAAAACATATGTACAGACACATGGATTTGAAGTTTGTAAATCATTTGTAGATGGATACAAAGATCCAACAGTTCCGCCAACAAATGACAACAGAAAGAAACTCAGTCTAAATAATTCAAAAGGCACAAATGCACTTCTGAATGGTCTGGTGATTCGATATATACCAAATTTATACATTGTATCTCTTCTAAAGAAATTTGGGACAAAATTCAAAATATTTATGAAGGAGATTCAAAATTCAAAGCATCAAAGCTTCAAACTTACATAGGTCAATTCAAACAACTAAATATGAAGGAAGATGAGAATATTGCAGCTTACTTCTTACGAGATGATGAAACAATGAATGCAATCATAGGATTGGGAGAAGAAATTGATGAATCTGTAATTGTTCAAAAGGTACTATGTTCTATTCTGATGAGATTTGATCCTAAGATTTCAATACTAGAAGAAAGAGCAGATCTAGACTCAATAAGCATGGATGAACTACATGGAATCTTCACAGCCTATGAAATTAGATCTGAATAGAAAAATCCAGGTATAAAAGAAGCAGCATTCAAAGTATCCAAAAGGTCAAAGAAAAAGGGAAATAAAAAAGAAAAATAATATAGCAACAATAGTCACATCTCGGAAGACGATGAAGAAGTGGCCAACTTTGTCAGAAGATTGAAAAAGGGAACCGACGACAGATATAAATGTAAGTTTCCATTGATCTATTTTAATTGTGATGGTATTGGTCATTTTGCTAACAAATTTCCTCATAAGAAAAAGAAAATAAATGATGAAGATGATTCAAATAACAAACAAAGAAATAAAGAAAAAACAAAAACAAAAAGAAAGTCTTCAAGAAAAGTTTTTGAACCAAAGAAGACAATTCCTCATCGGATGAAGATGGCATCAGTGAAAGTGAGACAGAAAGAGTTATATTCATGGTAATAGAAGATTTTGATAAAGAAGACATCGAAGAAGAATATGAAGAGGCATAAGTTGACTACCGAGAAGAACTGTTGAGTGTTATAGAAGTTACAAAAAGATAAAAGAAGAAAAACAAGAAGCTCCAAGAAGAACCAGACAAGAAAGAAGACACTCAAGAACTAGAGCAGATGATTAGGGAATTGAAGGTTCAAATAGAAGAAGATAAAAGAATTGAAGAACCACTCAAAGAACAATTAGAAGAAAGAGACACACTAACAAATTTGGGTCATTTTGCGATAGCTATTTTGACTCTCTTGCAACGTTATGTCGTGGATATTGCAACAAATATTGAGTCCCTGAAACGTCATATCATGGGATGTGGCAATTTCGACGAACTTGAATTAACGTTGCAAGAGCGACGACCCTAGGGAACTTCTCACAATTGCGAAAAAAAAAGGGAAATATTGTTGCCACTACGACAATATAGGCAATCTAAGTGAAACCAACATTTCATCGCACTTGTGACGACGATTTTAGTTGTTTATATAGCAAATGCGTCGCATCAACTTTTGTTGTTGTCGTGATTGCGACGACAACATTTATTTGTTTATATAGCAAATGTGTCGCAACAACTTTTGTTGTCGTCGCACTTGCGACAACAACATTTTTTTGTTTTATATCACATCCGTCGTAGGCATGACACGAGTTCGTTGTTTATATAGCAAATGCATCGGAAAAATGTTTTTTGTCGTCGCAATTGTGATGACAATATTTCTTTTTTTATATAGCACATCCGTCGCAGGTATATTACGATCGTCGAAATGGCGACAACAATTATTAATTTAAAAAAATAAATATTAAAAACTTATTTTAGGCTGCAATTTTAATATTAATATTACCATATTAATAACTATCAATAGAACTCTATCTCCAAGGTCTTTCTCAGAACTCATATTTTTCTACAATTTGCCTTAAATGAAGCCATATACCTTCTTTGACTTATCAACCAATCCTTGAATAAATGTAAGAGGTTGGTGGGGAAAGTCTTTTCACATAATAATGGGAGCATGGGTTGAGTACAATCTTCATGCCATGGGAAGTGTAAGAGTCCTACATTCTGCTAGTTATAGGTAATGTCATCCATCATTTCCACCAATGATATCATTGTCATTAACTCTAACATTGTGGGAAGCAAATATAGTTCATCATTCACTATCCATTATATACTCTTTATATGCTTGAGAGACAAATATAGTTCTTTTAGGAAATTCTTAGAAAGAATACAATAGATCAAGCTCTTTCTATCCACACTAAAGAGAACTAGAGAGAATAATATATCTAAAGGACCATGAAGTACATAAAGTGAATATATTCCTTATGTTTCATGTTGTAGTGGAAGAGAGTTCCTTATCTATCATAGGATGAATTAGATTCTTGTAATGCTTTGTGTTGAGAAGGTTAGGTAAGAATGTGAGTAGAAAGGTTGGGATGAGAAATATAGAATCTTATTGCTTGGTTTTTTCACCATGGTGGCCTCATAGCCTAGGTTGGTGGTGGTATCTACACTAGATGGTTGTGGTTCAATGGAAATTTTCTCGTACATGACCAATCTCTTGGACCAATTTTTGTTAAAAGATAAGTCTCATTTTTTTGTTTATGAATATGAAACATTATTATTACTCCCAGTCATAAAACAATTATTTGTTATGCATGCTATGTGTCATTTGTTTTTTSGATTTTGAATTTAAGTATAGAAGGAAATGAAGAAAAATTTCATGACGCAAGAGAAGAAAATGATTTACACCTTTTCGGAAATGTGTTTTGGATCATGGAGGTGACCACCCTGCAAACCTGCATTTTTCAAAGACATTAAAATGTTAAATGACTGAATAATAGCTAAACATCTATGAGGAAATAACCATGTACAAGTGCAAAGGAAGGCTACTAGGTGGGCTTGAACAAGAGAACTCTTATCTCACACATACATAATACATAAGATAAGACGCCATGTAAAACTCAAGTGCACCACTATCTAAGGGAGTTTTAGCCTTTGGAATACATTGTGCAAGAAGATTAGATATGAAGTCTACCTAATAAAATATCATCCCATGCTTGAACACCCCATGCATAATCAAAATCCATCTTAACCATATGTATCTAGTGCATCATCTACCATACAAGAGGTTCAAGAGAATTTCTAAGGCTTGAAGTTCTCATAAGAATGGAGGGAGGCCATGAATCGTAAGGAAATGGTTGGAGGATATGGAGTTCACTATAGTTTAAAATTGCTTAAATATTTCTAACCTACAAGGTTACATATAAAATAAATAATGCAATATAGAAGATGAAATACTCAAAGAAAATGTGTCTAAACTGAAATATGTGCTCGGGTGGTACAACAACTATTTGATAATACTTATTTCAATAGG
>JASDQU010013633.1:172684-195347 GCA_032191745.1 Picea mariana | reverse complement strand
TTGAGCCTGGGGGCTAAGCCTAGGGGGCTTAAGCCTGGGAATAATATTTTAATATTATCCCAAAAAGACATGTGCATTTTATGTTTTATCTTAAGTTTCTGGCAAGGGGAGGATGTACAAGGGTGATGCGTGTAGGTGGAATGCATGCAGTTACATGGGTGACAAGTGTCAACCCTGGCACATGTGAATAAAATGTCCAAGATGATCCATGAGAAGGATTCCTCCTCCATTCTACATGATTGCCTGAATGCGTATGGAGCCTTGGATAGTACGACCAACCCGACTCCTACAGAGAAATCCTCGTGCATTTCTGAGACTCGAAAATCCTGTGTTGTCTTTGATAATTCATGTGCATCCTCTGTTCGACTGATCGAACCCCTGCGTGGAGGCTTTGTTCTAAAGTAGTGACCCTGAACCATTCCTCCATTGTTGAACCAATTGGAAAGCATGTGTTTGGCTCTGTAAATACGTGTACACCTCTATTCTGTGAGCCGACAAGCCTGTGTTTGTTTTTGAAGAGCCGATGTCACCTTCGTTTTGAGCCATGGAGTCTGTGTCGACCCCTGCAGGAATTGCTCATCATGCATTTCCATGAACCATCACTGTGAGGCCTCGAGCCATTGCTAAGCCTATTTGAGAGGCTATGTTTGTATTTTCGGTTGGCTATGGTGACCACGCAGAGCTGGACTACGCATGGCTTGATGGCCAGCGTGAGTTGTGATTGAGCCTATGTGTGATCTCTCTCTAGGTGAGGGAGGTGGTTGTTGTTGGAAGAGGTTTCTTCCAGAGAGTGTCCAACACCTGCTTCGAGCTCTGAGACTTCCTGAGCTAGCCTATTGCCGAGACCTAGAGAGGGAGGTTAGCGGTGATGGACTGTGCTTGTGAAGGTGTATACTCCCAGACAGAATAGGCATGTGGGGAATGAGAGTTTGGTAGTAGTGGGTGTAAGATGGCATCTTGGGAAGAATCCTTCCAGATTTTTTGTGTTGTTTTTCCTTGTAACCTCAGCCTAGCCTAGGATTCCTTGCCTTGGGGTGGAGATTAGTCTCAGATTGAGGGTGACCCAATGCTGAGCTGATGAGCAGTGCGGTCTAAGGCTGGGAGGTTTGTGGAAGGTCTACACTTGGTTGGTGGAGTCTACCACTGTTAAAAAGATAAGTATCTGATTATGCTTTAATCATGTTTTGCATGACTGTGTTGCTTATGTTATCATGAATTCTGTTATGTGTATGAATTAATGTTAAATGCTATTGATTGTTAATCATAGCAGAAAATCTTATGTTTACTCTGAGTTTAATTGAATCTCTTGATTAAATGCATGTTATTATATAATGCCTGTATGAGTTATGTACCAAGTGGTGTTATAGTATCCTTTTAAGAGAGATTAAGCTATGGTAGCCGAAAAGGTGTGCTACAGTTGGGAATTGAATGAACAGAACGATCGACGTCGTATTAAAAGAGATGAAGAGGATATCATCCTTAGAAGTGGTTGAAAACCCATTCAGTTTGGATGAATATGTGGAAAACTTTGAGAGAAAAGTGGAAGAGTTTTCGGAGAGACAAAAGAATGCTAAACTTGTGGCGATAGTGAGAATAGGCGGGTCTGGTAAAATGACTTTGGCCAAGAAATTGTTCAACGTCAAATGCTCTTCATTTGATGCTAAATGTTTTATCTACGTGCGCGAAGCATTTGCAATGCACAGATTGAAAGCTCTCCAAGGAAAGTTGTTAAAAGAGTTACTTCATCTTGATTACGAAATTTACAACATGAGTCAAGGAAGGGAGATTCTCAAATCTCGTTTTAGATGATGTATATCACAATGACCAAATAGATGACCTCTTAGTGAAAGATGTCCTTAGAACCAATAGTTTGATAATAATTACATCTCGTGAGAGCAACTTTTTTAGAAGTTGTCCGGAAGCCATACTGTATGAAATGAAAACAATTGACGAAATCATTCCAAAGAGTTGTTTTGTTTGCACCCCTTCGATTAATTATACCCAGTTGTTGGATTTGAAATCCTAGCGGAAGGCTTCTTGAGTGTGTAAGACACTTTAACTCTGTCGCTCGAAGTGTGTGGCACACTTCTGTATTTTTCATCCCGCATCCTCTTTCACGTAAGCATTTTGTCTGTATGAAGTTGTAGAGTTAGCAAGCAAGAGCTAAAACTTTGGACTTATTATTGGGATGCACATGCATTATTGTCTTTATTCACAGAGATAATTTCTTCTTCAATTACATATGCAAACATGTTGCAGTGAGGGCTTTAACAGATACCTTGACCCACCAATTATGAACACTGCTCAGTGATGATGAATTTTTTAGATCAAATTCAATAATCTTAGAACCGACACCTACCAGAGAGCTTGCATGTTCTATGTTGGTCTCTAAATCTGATCTTGTTTACTTTTACTGAATATGGCCCTTTTCGGTTTGATGTATGGAACATAAATTTCTTTGAGGTTAGTTCCATTATGTTGTTTTCTGGGAGTTACACCCTTTTATTGAACAAGAAATAAGGTTGGATGTCAATCTTATGCCTTTCTTATTATGAGGTTAGGGCCTATGTTGTTTTACATAGGATTTTTCTATGAAGATAGTGATTAAAGGTTTGTCTATTCTTGAAGTCAGTTTTGACCACTAGCATCAGTTATATATCAATATGACTATGAGGAAAACCAAGATGTACTTTGTTGGCCTCCTTTGGTCTATAGTACTTAATGTTTCCTACATAATCAACATACATGAGTATTTATGCAAAGTATTTGTTCATGGATGATAGAAGGAAAAAGGGTGTCTTATGTATTTTGGACCAAGAACATGTCAGCTAGGAATTGACAGGGATATAGGAATTCATCATGTATGTTGGCACAAAGAAAAAATCCCAATGTTATGGGTCGTGAAGCTCATGTTTTAGTTTTGAAAATGGGCTCTGATACCATATGTAGAGCTTGGTTATTTTCATGACTCAAACTAATTAAAAATGTTCTCTAATTTTTTTTTCGAATTTATTTCATGATTTTCTTATTCTTGGAATAAGCTAGGAATAGAGAGTAAAAACATAATAATGAAAAAAACATAATAATATCAGTAGCAACAACAGAATAATGATAACAACAAAAAGATAATGATAACAACAACATATACATACCTCCACCTACAGGTTGGTTTATCTAGTCCATTTTCTGTCTGATCATGTTCATGTTCTTGTTCTTGCCCAGACTGAATATTAACCTCCCAGACAACTAGGAACAACCTCTTCTGCTCCCTAGTTCCAAGAATACTTTTGGTTTCCTGGCTTCCGAGCCCCAAATTTTCAGCAACAACAATGTCTTATGAGAGCTCCCCAAAATCATTCCTCCAATTTTCTCCTCCTCCTCCTCCTCCTCTCCCCCTTTTGAAATTCATAAATCCTCAAACATAAATAAGATCCATCTTCCAAGTCCTACCCTTATTTCTTATCCTCTTCTCTCAAATCCCCCTTATTAATTCCCAACAACCTTATCCCTCCATTAATTACTTTACCTATCCTTTAATAATAAAATAATAAAAGACTCATTAATATATTTTAATAATTAATTAAATTTAAATTAAAAACTACGATAAAATTAATCAATTTGGGTCGTTATAAAATAAGTGTTACTAAGAAAAGAGGAATATATATATATATATTACCCACTTACCCAACCAGTGAGGTCGACCTTGTTTATGATAAAATACAGGCATAACCTCTAATATAGAATATACAAATCATACAACTATGATCCGTGGGGCTCACATAGAGATCTGCAAACCAATTTTGCTTCCAAAATCAGTGGGGGAAGTCGATTCAGAGGGCCAGGGGATTTAATTATAGAGGTTGATGATGCGAACAGAACCTTGGCCTTTCTAGCTCCAATCCAGGGTGGAGGGAAAAACATAATCAGATCCCTCAAACCAACGGGGTTCGCGTACATTGGTTCTTCATCATGGTCGGATCGGTTAGAGCTCTAATCCCTTTACAAGTGTTCTGATCATTCTCATTTGTTGGTCAGCCTCATAACTCATAACTCAGGACCTAGATTCACACTTGAATCTTCACTTATTTTGTCTGGTCCCATTGTTTACCTAGTTTCATGGGAGGGGCTATTCATACCCTCGTTAGCGAGATAGGTGGTGCCTTCGGTGTGCCTGTGCTTTTCCACATCATGAGAGGCTGAGCCTATTATTTCTTCGAAACCTCAGATGAATAGGACCGCATAAACAAAAAGAATTATCTTTTACAAGACCCCCTGGCCTTTCTATTTCCTTTCTTAAAGAAGCTTTTGAGAGGATGCGCTTCATGTATGGATGAGGTCGACCTTGTTTATGATAAAATACATGCATAACCTCTAATATAGAATATACAACTCATATACAATTCATAGATCACAACATTTAAGGTACATTTAATGTGCATATACATATAACTCGTTTTTATAAAACTTTCTATACCTACCATTTTTACATCAAGCCTTCTTATTGTTTTATAACAAGAGTTCTTCATACTCTAAAAAATGAAATGCACTTCATACTTCTCCAAGAATTCTAAAGAACTAAACGAGAGTGCTTGATATTGTTAGGAAGCTCATTTTCATTGTTGGCAGTAATAATTAAATGTTTTCTAATTATCTTATATTTTTGTTGATATCTTCAATAGGTTCCATCTTTACTCGTTTACATTACATAGGCACACAATTTTGGCATAAAAATGAAGAGCGTTTAAATATTATTAACATTAAGTGACCAGATATTATTTTCTAAAAGAAAAGGAAAAATCTCTTTTAATTAGAATATTGCTCCAAAATTTTGAACTGAAAGATAAGTTTATTTCCTTTATAATGCATCAAAGATTAATAACTATGTCTTCCAACTATTATTTTCTAAAATCAACATTTATTGTGCGAGTACTTGGATTTATTCTCCATTTGCTAACAAAAGTGCAATATATTTTTGTCTTACCTTGATGTAAAATTCAATTCCAAATTAAATTGTCTTAGCTTTAATTGTTCTAACTTTATGAAATGATAAGAAAACTAATCTTCGTTATTTTTAACCTTAGAATATTCATTGCACGAAGTTATGCAAATTTTCTGCTCAAATTTACATTAGGCACAGTACCTCAATTTGCAAGTAAATATGTTTGCACATATGATATTTTATTGAAAACCGTGATTAAATTCTAAGTTACCATTTTCCCTTTTGAATTGTAGGATCGGGTTTGAAAGGAGAACATGGCAATTATTTCACATCATGACCTGCAAGTGGCTAAATTACTATTCCCTATTTATACTTGTTTTCCAACTCGAAGAGGCGTTTTTAAATCCCTTGGATTGTCATTTTTACAAAGGAATGTAGAACTCCTACTGGGCTAGGAGATTATAATTTTAGAGAGGACGTTCAGGTGCTAAAGGAATATCATTGAAAGGGAAGTACCCAGTCCTATCGGGACTCTAGGTAACGAATACGTTCGGGGTCCCTACGCCTACATTGTACCCATCATAGCATTATTTATCCCTTCTCTTTAAAATCCAATCCAAGGAACCTAAGAGATCAACTCGTATTCATAAAAGGTTTCCATCAGAGCATTATTCATCCCTTCTCTTTAAAATCCAATCCAAGGAACCCAAGAGATCAACTCGTATTCATAAAAAGTTTCACATGCTTGTTGGAAAAAGTTAATTTCTACCTAACCTGAAGCTTCCACCAACCGAAGCTTCCACCAAGTTCGAGAGAGATCTACTGTCATATCCATCGACAATCCACCAACGCTCCGAGAACCCTCTGGACACTCTATAGTCTTCCATGACCTCTATAAATATGAGGCAGATGTATCTGTTTTGATCATTGAGCAGTAAAGAATTTGTCTCTGTGTTATTCTTTTGTATTCATTTGGTTCTACTCTCTTCAATGCTATGAGATACCTTGTATACAACGAGAGTAAGGAGATCGATTTACTAGCGAGGGTGGATGAATAACTGGAATTAATAACTAATATTTCAACCGAAAAGATCCTTACAGGATCTCAAAGGTTTTTAGAGAAACAACAAGTAAAACACCAACGACAGTCACACGATATCGTTCTCACACAAGCAATGACGGGAAGCCCACACGCCCAGGTAGGGGGTGAACCCATGGTAGACTACTGCGCACCAAGGAGTGGAAATCGGTTCTTAATCCACGCAACACCAACCAGATATTTAAACACGAATTTGCAGAACATGAATGGTAAAAGTTTTAGAGCACCAACCCAAATCCTTGAATCCAGGGCATACCGTATGTAACAGGGAAACTGTAGGGTAGCAAACTTAAGATCAAGAAAGCAATTTTAGAAGCTACTAAGATCCTAACGGGATAAAATATCATATCATAAAAATAATAAGAGTAGCGCATACGCCAAGTAATTTTATGGGTTATTCACTATTGGCTATAGTCACACGGTAAGGGTAAAAATTTCGAGGCGTAAATCCAATCAACAAATGATTGAAGGCCAAGGGCCATACTCATAAGCACATCGGCCGTGAAAGGGAGAAAGTGCAACACACAATCAATCCTAGCGCACGGTGTCTGAAGCATGATGCCCTCCAGTGAATGAACAAAATTTAATTTTTCTTTATGAGATTTTGCCCAGTCCTAAACAAGACAAGCATTCTTCTTGACGGGGAAAATGGAGCCACATCCATGCTTCCGTCGCAGCGACCAAGAAGAATTTATCCATGAATATATCTATAGCAGTGGGTAAATTGTTCAAGCATGCATATAGATGACCAGCTAATAATAACGACTAAAGGGGAAAATCGGGGTTGCAGATTACGTTTATTTTTTCAGAAGAGGTATATCGAGACGAGTTTTTAATCCAAGATGAAATTGAATTGGAGTCTCGTTAGAAACTCCTTTATATAATACGCAATCATGAAGGGAACAATAATCCATTACCAATTACAACAATTTCTAAATCCATTAATACAATAAAAACTTAATACAATGCAAATATCAAGGAGAATACATCGAAGACAGATTAATGATGTTCTTTGTAAAGTGGCGTTCCCTTCTTTTTTCCGCTAGATAATCGTTGAGACTTCACTGGAACCTCCTAGCCAATGCTAGTGGTACTCTCCTTGCCCCTTAGGCCCCCGAGATGCAAAGGGTCCATGCACACAAAACCAAAAAATACTCTAGCTCCAAGCTTGCCTTGCAAGGTAAAGCCACTACTCTATCTCAATCTCGGAATCCCAAACTCTCACAACTAGAACCAGTAAAAAATAATTTGGCAGCATAACTTTACCAATAACGAGTGTTACCCTTTTCCTATCCATTTGTTTTATAGGAATTTTCTTAGTGACCCATCTTCACTTGCATAAATTATTCCATATTTTATTCTAATTAAAAGTTAATTTCCCTCTCATTTCCCAAATGCGCTCCTTAAATCACTCATAGTTGTTTCTTTATTGTCCATAATCTCATTTATTGGCTAACTCCTTACTAGCTAGACTCTAGTTACCATTCTATGCGTATACATATTCTATCAACTTTATTCCTTTCTTATCTTAATTTCCAATTTGGTATTTTCTTGCACACATGTCTATTAAAAAAAATATTTAGGTTTATTTTATTTTACTTAATTATTAAATTGAATTACCTCATTCATTTTTAATTCAGTGAATAATTTAGTTTAGTCTCCTCACAAGAACTTAGACTTAGGCTTCATTTTTTTGAATAGGCTTGGACTTTCATTTGGGATTTACAATTAATAATTTAATTCTTTAATTGATTAATTAAAAATGGCAAGGCCTAAAGATTTTTCAAGGTTTAATTATTAACCTACAATTCGATCCACGACGTGAGTGCTAGTAGGATGTGTGATCTGAAAAATATCTTTTAAACGACAATGGTTGAGTTATTATGCATGTGTTATTTTACCATTTAGGAAATCACTGAAAGAGGAAGGAAGAAAGAGGAAACATAACAGTGATAAGACAATATGCATATCTGAACATAAACATGAAGACAACAAACCATAAAAACCAATGTGATAATGGAGTTTGGCAATCTCGCCTACATCTCCGGGCCTATGTCTCAGTGGGATTTCTTATTTCTCTTCAAATATCTTCAAGTACATCATGAAATTTCCAATGGATTACAACAATGACCTGGTCTTGTTCTACCGTATCTCAAGAAACCATCAAAATTGACAACACTGAAAACGGATGTACAAAGCTCCCAGAAATGGCCCACAAAGGTGCGCTCCTCAATAGTTTCCCTCCATGACAATGGCTTTGGCTCAATATTTTTGTATCATAAACCTTCTCTGAACCCCCTACATGGCTTTAAGAAGCTATGGTTTTTATAGATCTAAATTTGGTAACCATCTCCCATCTTTCCCCCAAGATCTGACCTCAAAAAGGGCCCTAGATCCCTCAAAATGGATTAAATCCCCTCAATGAGGCTGAAAATCCATTTAAAAATCATAATATAAGGTTATAAACCCACTTAATGTCACATAACAGAGAGAAACCCCCTTTCTTAGGGCTCCTGGTCACATTGGTGCCTCCATGTTGCCTTGTATCATGTGCTGGCCCCTTATCGCTTAGCTCCTCTTCATAAGACTCGACCCATGTGGCCGCGTCCCATTACTCCACGCTCCAAACAGTGGTGAGCCCTGGTCGTGTTCCCTTGATCGGATTGCATGGCCATGTGACGATTACCCAAACTCCACACATTGACCGTATAGAAGAGCCTCGAGTCATATGGGACAGAGATATGACCGAGATTTGGGGGCTAACACATATCCATAACCATGTGCCAATGTTTATGCTATGGTTTCATGGTATGGCTCTACATACGTGTCGGGGGTTGGGGCCTACCCCCAACCCTAACCGCCACCAAACCATACAACAAAAAAACTCAAATATAATGTTTGTTCGATGGTTTAACAAGTGTCACCATAGGCGGGATGGCTAGCCCGACCCTGCCAAAGATCTTCCTCCATGCCAGAGGTCGTGAGTTAAAATCTCAGAGAGTTCAAAAATTTTGCAAACAATCAAATGAATGAATAAATGGGTGGCATGTGGAAGCCCATGTCTGGGCCATGTGGCACCTTCCCATTCACCTGAATCAATGCCACATGTCCATCAACCATTATTCCACCTGTCGTCCGAGTTGTCATCCCATTCACCTGCCACTGTACATGCCACATGTCAGCCCTGCCACGTCATTAGTATGGATGTGCCACATGTCACCCTTGCAGTGGTGACACATGTCACTCCCTGATTGGTCCATGTATACCTACCACGTCAACAACCTGTCCATGTCACTATACAGTCAGCTGCCACATGTCACCTCCAGACACTTCCACATCAGTATGATGTCATGCTGATATCAGCATTGACTTTTTTCCTGTTCACTATTGAATTTTTTCCTATTTGGACAAATGAACAGATTGTGATATCTGGATCATACGACGTCCATTTGAGCCTGTTCAAGTTGTATTTGGTTGAAGATATTCTGAGCACTTTTATTTTTAGGCATTTCTAAGCCCCATCTGGCTCCTGGATCCAATTTTGGATCAAACCTCCCCACTAAAGACCTTTTGGTCCTCCAAAAGGTTACAAAATGGACCTTATTGATTACATACTCATAAGGAAAAAAAATAAAACACTATTTTGTATAAAAATGATGTTATAACAGATCATCATTTCAACATGTGTGATTACATTAATGGAAGAAAAATACAATGAAGATGTGACATCCACTTTTGGAAAAACCAAGTGGTTGGTTTCTTTCCTTCATGGTCTTCCTCTTGCTTTGATGGTAATGCCTCTTCTTTTGTGATTATATGCACAATCCTTTTGTCCCTGTTTGGACGAAGCTCTGGATTAAGCTTCCAACATTTAGCCTTTTGATGTCCACCCCTATTGCAATAAGTGCAATGAGTTTTTGGCATCCAAACTTGTTTTCCCTTCTCTTTCTTTCATTGTGGAGTTGAGTCTTTATGTCATGTCTCTTTCCTGGGTGACATAGATTTTCTATACAAATATTGTATTTTTCAACAATTGGCAACACAATGCTTAGGCGAATGACAAAAAGTTCAAGAATAAAGATTCCACAAGTTTCAAATTACATGATTATGTTTTTTATAATAAAAAAAAGATGTCGAAAAATCATGACCATTATACCTTCCTTGTTGATCTTCACTTTTCTTTGGAGATTACTTGGATTCATTATCACCATCAAGGTGTGGTACACCATTGCCTTCGTGAATCGATCCTAGAATGACATAGGCTGGCCCTTTGAAGCATTAGTTTCTTCCAATGTTTTGGAACCTATGTTGGAGGATACTCCAATATCCTCTTCGCCATATACCAATCCTAAATAACTAGGTATTTCCACAACCTTGATGGGATTAACGATACCTTGGCCTTTCTTTCCAAGGCCCTTTCCTTCATATCCCATATTGGTTAGAAATTTCAACCTATACCTCATGTATGTTTTTCAAATGGTCCAAAACCATCTTGATGGGAACAAGCAGAAAATGATCAATGACCTTGACTGCATACCTCAGAGATGATTTTTGAAATAGATGTAGAATGAAATTCTTTCAATCCTTCTTTTCCTTTGTTGTTCTTTGAATCTTTCTCTTGAACCGATCTCTTTCGTTCCAAGTAGTCTTCATACAACACTGTCACCATCTCAGACATGGAAAAGATAGATTTTTCCATATCCTTCTCATCTTGAGAAAGCCCCTCTTTAGAAGACATTTTCTCAACTGAAATGAGATATTCCCTGGTAAAAATGCAAACTAAAATTCCAAACATCAACTAGCTCTGATACCACATGGTCCGAAAAAGATCTTTTAAACGAAAGTGGTTGATTTATTATGCATGTGTCATTTTACCATTTAGGAAATTACTGAAAGATGAAGGAAGAAAGAGAAAACATAACAACCATAATATAATATACATATATGAATATAAGCATGAAGACAAAAAACCATAAACACCAATGTGATAACGAAGTTCGACAATCTCGCCTACATCTCTGGGCCTATGTCTCAGTGGGATTTCTTATTTCTCTTAAAATATTTTCAAGTACATCATGAAAGTACCAATGGATTAGAACAATGAGTTGGTCATGTTCTAATGGATCTCAAGAACCCATCAAAACAGACGACGTCGAAAACAAATGTATGAAGCTCCCATAAATGGCCCGCAATGGTGCGCTCCTCAATAGCTTCCCTGCATGACAATGGATTTTGTTCAAGATTTATCGTGGAATAAACTTTCTATGAACCCCCACTATGGCTTCAAGAAGCTCTATTTTATATAGATCTGAAGTTGTTAAAGATCTCCCAACTTCCCCCCAATATCTGGCCTCAAAAAGGGCCCAAGATCCCTAAAAAATGGATCAAATCCCCTCAATCATGATGAAAATCCATTTAAAATAATAATTTAAGGTAATAAAACCACTTAATAACACATAAAAGGGCACAACCCTCTTTCTTAGGGATCCTGATCACCTGGGTGCCTCCATGTGGCCTTGTGCCATGCACAGGACCCTTATCCCTTAGCTCCTAGTCATAAGACTCGACCCATGTGACCATGTCCCATTCCTCCATGCTCCAAACAGTGGTAAGCCCTGGACACATTCCCTTGGTCTCATTTCATGGTCATGTGTCCATCACCCAAAATCCATGCGTTGAATGTATAGAAGAGCCCCGAGTCATATGGGACAATGATATGACCGAGATTCAGGGGTTAACACATATCCATAACCGTGTTCCAATGTTTATGCTATGGTTTTGCGGTATGGTTTTAGGGATGTGCTGGGGGCTGGGACCTAGCCCCAGCCCCAGCCCTAACCTCCACCAAACCACCCAACAAAAAAACTCAAATATAACATTTGTGCCATGGTTTAACAAGTGTCACCACAAGCGGGCTAGCTAGCCAGACCCTGCCAAAGCTCTTCCTCCCTGTCGAAGGTCGCGAGTTCAAATCTTGTAGAGTTTAAAAAAATTTCAACCAAACAAATGAACCAATAAATGGGTGCCATGTGGCACCTTCCCATTTTCCCAAATCAATGCCACATGTCCATCAAGCATTGGTCCACCTGTCTACTAAGTTGTAAGCCTAGTCACCTGCCACTATACCTGCCACGTGTCGGACCTGCCATGTCATCAGTATAGATGTGCCATGTATCACCATTGTAGTGGTGACATGTGCCACTCCCTTATTGATCCACGTATACCTACCATGTTAACAACCTTTCCATGTCATTATATGATCAGATTCCACGTGTCACCTCCAGATGTTGTCACGTCATCATGATGACATTAGCATGATGTCAACATGACGCCAACATTGAATTTTTGCATGTTTGGCCAAATGAAAAGATCACGATATCTGGAGCATACAACGTTTGTTTGAACCCATTAAAGTGCATTGGATTTGTAATGTCGAGGACTACACACACGTCCATTTTGAAGAGATTCTGAGAACTTTGATTTTTAGGCCTTTATGAGCCCCATCTGGCTCCTGGATCCAATTCTGGATCACTATGACAAGGACGCTACCACACCTCTCCCTCAATATTTGGTTTATGTGCATGGCCCCTTTACTCCTTATGTGAGTCATATTAGTAGACATTTATCTGCCTGCATCCATTGACAAAACATTGTCCATGATCGATATACAAAATCATAATATAATCGATAATATGTCACATATGCATAAATGAAATAATCAAACCAACATAGTCCACACCCTCACTCAATCTAGAGTCCAAGGAGGTCCATCGATGCCGTTGGAATCAACAATCTATCAAGTGTCCTGCAAACTTAGGGAAAACTCGTCAATAACATATGTCAGTACATATATATCAAATAACGTTAAATCACAATCATCAACATCATCATAAAATCCATAAGGGAAACAAATAACCATGTACTATAACCGGATCACTTGCACGCAAGTTTCCTCAAAGAATAAGTTAATAACATGTGCTCGCAAGAGAAGGATGTTACATACACACCCTCTTGTTTTAAACTTCGTCCTGAAGTTGTATAATATATAAAATGCAATAATAAAAGTATCTAAAAAGATCTATCGATCTAATCTATCAAATAAGTAAAGAAACTGTTGAAGCATATCATATGTGAACTCCCAAGTATCCGAGTGTGGAATATAATTTTCCCACTGGACCTTGACCTGATCGACTATTCAACATTGTATTTTTCAAATGTGATGGTCCATAATGCGGATTGGCTTCGCCATGAGTGCACTCTCATATGACACTTGCAAACAACTCATGTCAATCACATGGGTAAGATCACTAACATAATGTCTTAAAATAGATACATGAAAATAATCATGAACAAACCTCAAAGAATCAGGAAATTCTATTCAATAGCCCACGGGTCCTTTCTTTTCCACAACTTCAAAAGGTCCCACAAACCTAGGAGAGAGTTTTGAAACCTTTCCAAACTTGATCGAACTCTTGTGGGTTTTCACCCGCAAGATAACTCGATCGCCAAATTCATAATTGTGGTGAACGTGATGTGCATCAATATAACTCTTTTGTCGATCTTGAACTTATTTATCCCATTTTATTATCATTTTCATTTGTTCTTCCATTTCTTGGATCACTTCTGGTCCCTTTAGGACCCTATCCTTAATTCGATCCCAACTCAATGGTGTCTGACACGGTTGCCTGTAAAGAAACTCAAACAATGTCATCTTAATGTTACTTTGATAATTGTTGTTGTATGCAAAATCTATGAGTGGATATTTGGATACCCATTTGAGAGTTGTACACATGGTGTTGATTGCGAGTGAAGGTCCATTACATACAAGCGCAACATAACTTCCAAAATTTGGTTCATTCTTTTTGTTTTCCCGTCTGTCTCAGGGTGATACATTGTACTAAAGTTCATTTGTGTCCCCAAAGCCTCTTGGAAAATAGTCCAAAATCGTCTTGTAAACATCGATCCTCTATCAGATATGATCCTTTTTGGTACTCCATGTAATCTCACAATTTTGTTGACAAAAACTCTAGCTATGTTTGGTGCTTGATACGTCATATGTATAGGAATAAAGTGTGTACTCTTCGTTAGAGTGTCAAATATCACGAAAATCGAATCGTGTCTCCTTGCCATCAATGGCAATCCAGAACTAAAGTCCATCGAAATGACCTCCCATTTTGATTCCTGGATAATGTACGGCTGTAATAATCCTACTTGATGTCTATGTTCAACTTTCACTTGCTGACATTCTAGACATTGCATCATGTAACTATCTATGTCTTCCTTCATTCATTTCCAGAAGAATAAAGGCTTGAGTTCTATCTTCATCTTCGTGACTCCCAGATGAGCCATGTACACTATGCGATGTGCTTTACTTGAGATATATATCCTTAATTTGATATTAGTAGGTACGCAAATCCTGTTGTTATACCTCATCAATCCGTCATTCTCCAATGTATAACCTTCAAACTTTGGTACCCTCATGGTATACTGTCAAATATTTTCTTTAACTTCCTTGTACCAATCATCGTCTCTCTGTAACACTAGAATATATTCTTGAAGATTCATCTTAAGAGGTATTACCAAGAATACAATGGCATTCAACTCAACACATCTGCCACTCTATTCACTATAACTTTTATGTAAGTAATCTGGAAGGCCTATGCGCTAAGTAATTATGACCGATGCCTCTGTTGTGCGTTCAAGTCACTCTGTGTAAATATGTGCTCCAATCCACAATGATCAGTCTTTAATTCAAATTTTTTTCTAATCAGATAGTGTCTCCAAACTCTCAAGGAATATACAATTTCCAATAAGTCCAAGTCATGTGTCGTGTAGTTCTCCTCGTGCCTTCTCAATTTCCTTGAAATGTAAGTGATCACTCAACCGTCTTAAATCAAAACTCTGCCTAAAACTTTCTTGGATGCGTCTGTGCATACCAATAATTCCTTGTCCATGTCGAGGACTTTTAGTATCAGTGTTGTTGTTAATAACCCCTTGATCCTTTGAAATTCTTTTGTGCATTTCTCATTCCATACGAACTTGTTTTTTTTCTTCTGTAGTTTCGTGATCAGATTTTCTATCTTCAAAAAATCTTCGATGAACCATCGGTAATATCCTGCTAAACCCATAAAGCTACATACTTCTTTTAAATTTTTCAGCACATGCCCTTCCATAATAGCCTCTACTTTCACTAGATCCACATCTATACCTTCACTGGGTCTAACATGCCCCAAGTAATGAATTTCCGGTTAGTAAAAAAAACATTTTGATAGTTTCCCGTATAGTTTGTTTTCTCATAAACACTGTAGTACTAAGCTTAAATGTTCTTCTTCCATCCGAGAATATATCAGTATGTCAACAATGAATACTTGAACAAACTTTTCCAAGTATTTGCAGAACACCCCATTCATCAAACTCATGAATACCCACGGGGTGTTTGTTAGTCCAAATGCTAAAGATGTAAAATCATAATGTCCAAACCTCATCTTGAATGTGGTATTAGGAATATGTTCTTCTTTAATTCATAACTGGTAATATCTTGATCTCAAGTCAATCTTGGAAAACACCATCGCACCCTTCATTTTATCAAACAAATTGTCTATTCTTTGCAACATATATTGATTCTTGATTGTCGCCTTGTTCAATTGATGCTAGTCAATACAACATCTCCATGATCCATCCTTCTTTCTTATGAAAATAATAAAACTCCAAGGTGACACACTTGGATGTATAAGTCCCAAGTCCAACAACTCCTTCAATTTCATTTTCAACTACTGTAACACACACGTTGACATTCGTTAAGGCATTGTTGCTATCAGTTCAGTTCCAGGTTTCATGTCGATTGTAAACTCCACCTCTCTTTTGGGTGGAGAACCTTGTAACTCTTTTGGAAACACGTTAGAAAATTCTCGTACTACTTAAAGTTTTTCTAATCCTTCCGCCTCGCCCTTTTCATTTAGCACCAAGATTAGATATAACTTACATCTTTTGCGCATGCTCTTCTATAGTTTTAGGGAAGAAATGAACCTCAAGGACACTCCTTGGTTTCTTCTTACAATCACTCTTCTCTATCCCACATCATTGGTCAAACATAACCATTTCATCTTACAGTTGAGTATCGCGTCATGCGATTCCAACCAGTCCATATCGATCACTATATCACAAGATCCTAAGATCATGACATATAGGTTGGCCTTCGTTAAAAAATATACCAAGTTAAGGCTACAATCTGTAACCCTTCCTCCAACCTTCTATTTGGCACCCCAAACCATTTCTACACATCTAAATGGGTCCTGCTCAACCTCCTTTACCTTAATTTATTTTATCCCTACACTAGAAATAAAACTCTCTATAGCACCAAGATCTATCAAAACAATAAAAGTTTGGTCAATGATTTTACCTGACGTCTTGAGCATAGTGGAATGGTGCTTGGCTTGGCGGTGATTCACTGTTGCATGAATCTGGTGGGCCTTGCCTAAATATCCCACTATAGTGGGTCCTACTGATCTGGCCGCACTGGCCTTCTCAACTGGATAATATCGTTGGTAATGTGGATCTCCAAAAGTCGAACATCTGATCTTTCGTCTAGTACTCCTGGTCTTCGAAGTACAAGTTGTTGGCCTACCAACCTAAGATCTTGGTATGTTCTGTTAAACAGGCCTAAACTGTTGTTGCTATGGGTGATGTGACTGTTGATGCGGTGATCATATTTAAGATTTAATCATCATGGTTTCATGAACATGGGTCCTCTAGATGTATCTTTATATCGTGATGTCTGTCTGGCAGGAGTTTAATGTTGCTACGCTCCTAAGGCCGTATGTCAAGCCAGTCTTGCAAGAGTCCTACCCTAACCACCATTGATCAACTCTTCCTTCGCTATGAGGGCCTTTTGGACTGCATTGTGAAACATGTGAGGAATTAGGATCCTCACCTTCAAACTAATGTTGAATTTAAGACTGAACACAAACTTTTTTACCTTTATCTTATCGATGTTGAGATGTGGAGCATACCGAAGTAGCTCCATAAATATGGCCTCATACTCTACCACCATACGAACACCCTGTCATAAGGAATTGAACTCATTGAGCTGGTGCTCAATGAATTCCTCTAACAAATACCTTTGTCGGAATATTTCCTTCAACATTTCCCATAACATGACTTCAATGACCATGTTTAGATGAGGTAGGAGTGTCTTCCACCATAAAAGAGAAATCCCCTTCAGCTAAAATATTGCAATGAGAAATTTCATGTTGGAGGTGTAGTCACGAAGTGAAAATCACATCTCCATGTTCTCCAACCATGTCTTGGTGACTGATCCGTTCGTGGCACCCATGAAATTGAGAAACTTCACCTTTTTGAGTTATCTATGACTGCTACCACTTTCAGATAGAGCGAGTTGTGAGCCCTCATTGGGTACATGTGCCCTGGTCTCATCTCTATCTACTTGGTTAATAAAATCCTATGACATCCTATGAAAGCACCTCATCAAACCAACAACATACCCCACAATAATTTGGTCCTGCCCAATGACTCATTCTTCTCCTTGCAGGTTATACCCCTCTGGTGTGGATTCTACTGGAGGCATCGCACCTCTCCCCCTAGCAACATGTTGTCTACCTCCATGTCATCCTCTAACCATGATTACCTCCATGGAAAAATTTCAAATCTTAGTTAGCGATAAGGTATAAGTTATAAGTTTAACACAAGGAAAGGCATAATGGTCCAGATTCATAGGGTTGAACTCACTCTGATACCATATGTAATGACCCATTTGTTACGTCTACAGTTAGTGATTTACAATAGATAAAAAACAAATTGGCGTTAGGAAAGTCACAAAATAATTAATAGAAATACCATCGACACATCATCATGATTAATAACTACACATAATCAATGCATTAACATAATAAATAGTGACTCATGATCAACACATAAACATAAAATCACGACACAAATCAACGCATCTCATAAAGGTAACATAAGGAACTACCCACCAAACCTATCTTGTATGGTTAGAACCTCCAAGACACATAAGCAACGCTGAAGTCCAGGATTCATCTAATTGATTTTGACCATTTAAGGTCTTAGGACTGGCAACATTTTTGAGGAGCAAGGAAGTATCTAAATCCCCTTACTCAATCACACTCTGTTACTCAAAACTAGAATTATCAGAATACTTAATCATCAAATAATCTACTCTACCTAACATATCTTTCAAGAAACAACCGAGCATAATGAATAAGATCCTTTCACATAAGAATAATAAATCAAGAGTGCAATTACAATATTAATATCATATAGCTTAACTATAAGTTTTGATAATAAGAAATTTTAATGATCCCTCCATTAACAATACAAAATAAGTGTTACTAAGAAAAGAGCAAAAACAAATATATATATATATATATATATATATATATATATATATATATATATATATAACCCACTTACCCAACTAGTTAGGTCGACCTTGTTTATGATTAAATATAGACCTAAGCTTTAATACAGAATATACAACTCATAGATCATAACATTTAAGGTAGCATGCATATAACCCCTTTTTATAAAACTTCCTATACATACAATTTTTATATCAAAACTTCTTATTGTTTTATAAGAAGAGTTCTTCATACTCTAAAAATGAAATGCACTTCATACCTCTCCAAGAATTCTATAGAACGAAACCAAAATACTTGATATTGTTAAGAAGCTCATTATCATTGTTGGCGATAATTAAATGTTTTATAATTATTTTATATTTTTGTTGATATGTTCAATAGCTAGAGGCTTCACTAGTTTGCATTACATAGGCACACAATTTTGGTATAAAAATGAAGAGCATTTAAATATCATTAACAATAAATGGCAAGTTGCTATTTTCTAAAATAAAAGGAATTTTTTTTTATTAGAATATTGCTCCAATTTTTTGAATTGAAAGATACGTTTATTTCCTTTATAATGCATCAAGGATTAATAACTATGTCTTACAACTATTATTTTCTAAAATCAACAAAAATCAAAATAGAGGATAGACATTTTTTTTTTAAGTTGGAGTATTGTGCCAGTACTCTGATTGATTCTCCATTTTCTCATGAAAGGAGTTTCTACATGCAATATGTGCAATATACTTTTGTCTTAAGTTAATGTAAAATTCAATTGAAAATTAAATTGTTTTACCTTTAATTGTTCTAACTTTGTGATATGATAAGAAAACTAAACTTCGTTATTTTTAGCCTTGGAATATTCATTGTGGGAAGCTATGCAAATTTTCTGCTCAAATTTACATTAGTCACAGTACCTGAATTTGCAAGTAAATGCGTTTTCACATCCCATATTTTATTGAAAACCCTGATTAAATTCCAACGTACCATTTTCCCTTTTGGACTACGGGACCAGGTTTGAAAGGAGAACATGGCCATTATTTCTCATCATGACATGCAAGTCAATTTCCCTCTCATTTCCCAAATGTTTTTCTCTTTATTCCGCATATTCCCATTTATTGACTGACTCCTTACTAATATGAGTAATTAAAATAGGAGTCGTCTTCTAGTTAAACTAGTTGTAGCTAGACTCTAGATACCGTTATATGCTTACACATATTCTCTAAGCTTTATTCCTTTCTTATCTTAATTTCCAATTTGGTATTTTCTTGCACACATGTGTATTAAAAAAAATCTTTAGGTTTATTTTATTTTACTTAATTCTTAAATTGATTTAACTTATTCATTTTTAATTTAGTTAATAATTTAGTTTAGTCTCCTCACAAGAACTTAGACTTAGGCATCATTTTTTTGAATAGGCTTAGACTTTCATTTGGGATTTACAATTAATAATTTCATTCTTTAATTAATTAATTAAAAATTTCAAGGCCTAAATAATTTTCAAGGTTTAATTATTCTCTCAAGGTTTTCAAGGCCACCTAGATTCATTGACTCAATCTTTAATTACACGATGTGCCCTTCAAGACGCAACTCCGTGATCCAAGGGTGCCACTCACTTTTGACTGGTTTTGGTAGTTTCCAACCCTTGGAGTCAAGACTCCATTCAAGAAACCTTGTGAGAGACTAAGGGATTCTAAGGAATAAGGACTCTGCCTTATTGCACACCCCTTAGAATCTTCATGAGAAACTTTCTCAGTCTACCCTCATGACATCGTGAACCTCTCAAACTAGGTAATTATTAACCTACAATTTGAGCCACGATGGGAGTGCTAGTATGGGACATTGCCACACCTCTCCCTCAATATCTTATTTATGTGCATAACCCCTTTCCTCTTTATGTGAGTAAGATTAGCATACATTCGTCAGCCTTCATCCATCAACAAAACACTATCAATGAACGATATACAAAATCATAATATAATCGATCATATGTCACATATGCATAAATGAAATACTCAAACCAATACAATCCATTCCCTTACTCAATCTTGAGTCCAAGGAGGTCCATCGATGCCATCGGCATCCACAATATGTCAAATGTCCTGCACACTCAGGGAATACTCATCAATAGCATCTGTCAATACATATATATTAAATAATGTTAAATCACAATTATCAACATCATCATAAAATCCATAAGTGAAAAAACTAACCATGTATTATAACTGGATCACTTGCACGCAAATTTCCTGAAAGAATAAGTTGATAACATGTGCTCGCAAGAGCAACATGTAGCATACACCCTCTCTTGTTTTAAACTTCATTCTGAAGTTGTACAATGTATGAAATGCAATAATAAAAGTATTTGACAAGATCTATAGGTCTTATATATCAAATAAGTAAAGAAATTGTTGACACATATCATATGTGTCCTCCCATGTAGTCGATTGTGGACTATAATTGTCTAACTAGACCTTGCGCTGATCTACTATTCGATGTTGTAGTTGTTGAATGCGATGGTACATAATACAGATTGGCACCATCATTACTGCACCCTCATCCAACAACTGCAAAGAAGTAATGTCAATCACATGTGTAGGATCACTAACATAATTTCTTAAAACAAATTCATGAAAAACATCGTGCATACGACTCAAAGAATCAGGCAAGGCTAGTTGATAGGCCAAAGGTCCTTTCTTTTCCACAACTTTGAAAGGTCCCACAAACCTAGGAGAGAGTTTAGCAACCTTTCCAAACTCGATTGAAATCTTGTGTGTTTTCACCCTCAAGGAAACTCAGTCGCCAAATTCATAATTACGGTGAACACGATGTGCATCAACATAACTCTTCTGTTGATCTTACGTTTCTTTAATCCTTTGTCTTATCATTTTCATTTTTTCTTCCATTTCTTGGATCACTTTTGGTCCCTCCAGGACCCTATCGTCAAGTCGATCCCAAATAAATGGTGTCTGACACGGTCGCCCATAAAGAAACTCAAACAGTTCCATCTTAATGGTACTTTGATAGTTGTTGTTGTGTGCAAACTCTACCAGTAACAAGAACTCTTCCAAACATTTTTGTTGATCCATTACATACATACGCAACATATCTTCCAAAATTTGGATCTCTCTTTCTATTTTCCCATCTGTCTCAGGGTGATACATTGTACAAAAGTTCAGTTGTGTCCCCAAAGCCTCTTGGAAACGGGTCCAAAATCATCATGTAAACATCGATCCTCTATCGGATATGATCCTTTTTGGTATGCCATGTAATCTCACAATCTCGCTGACAACAAATCTAGCTATGTCTGGCGCTTGATACATAGTATGTATAGGAATAAAGTGGGCACTCTTTGTCAGAGTGTCAACTATCACGAAAATTGAATCGTGTCTCCTTGTCATTTGTGGGAACCCAAAAATAAAGTCCATCGAAATGACCTCCCATTTCGATTCTAGGATAATGTGCGGTTGTAATAATCCTGTCGGATGTCTATGTTCATCTTTCACTTGTTGACATTCTAGACATCGCACCACGTAACTAACTATGTCTTCCTTCATTCCTTTCTATAAGAATGAATTTTTAAGGTTGACCTTCATATTCGTAACCCTCAGATGATCCATGTACACTACACGATATGCTTCACTTAAGATCAGGATTCTTAATTCGTTGTTAGTAGGTACATAAATCCTGTTTTTATACCTCATCAATCCATCATTGTCCAATGCATAACCTTCAAACTTTTCTACCCTCATGGTATCTTGTCCAATATTTTATTTAACTTCCTTGTACCAGTCATCGTCTCTTTGTAACTCTAGAATATTTTCCCTAAGATTCGTCTTAAGAGGTATTACGAAAAATACACGTAATATTCGAATCAACGAATTTGGCACTCTATTCAACGTTCATTTTATGTAATTAATATTGAAGTTGCATTTGTTGAGTAATTATGACCGATGCCTCTCTCATGCATGCAAGTCACTTTGCATAAATATGTGCTACAATCCACAATTATCTGTCTTTAGTTCGAATTTTCATCCAATCAGATAGTGTCTCCAAACTCTCAAGGAATATACAATTACCAATAAATACAAGTTATGTGTCGTTCATTTCTCCTCATGCCTTCTCAAATTCCTTGAAATGTAAGCGATCACTCAACCGTTTTGCATCAAAAGTCTGCCTAAACCTTCCTTGGATGTGTCTGTGCATATCAAAAATTTCTTGTGCATGTCGGGGACTTTCAGTATT
>JASDQU010013633.1:148540-158934 GCA_032191745.1 Picea mariana | reverse complement strand
AGTGGCACCCTTGGAGCACGTAGTGCGTCCTGAAGGGCACATCGCATTGATGATGATGATGAGACAACCTAGATGACCCTAGATCTTAACGCCTGATAAAATTCTTAAAAACGACTCCCCTAATTAAATTGTCGCCTTGTTCAAATCAAAACCTAAATTAAAACTTCCTTAAGACAAAGTTTTTATGAGCCCTAAGAAAAGATCCTACAAAAATAAACATAGGGCGTAAACTAAAACCCTCCTAGGTGTTAATTAAAGTCTTCTTAAAATTAAAGGGGGTAAAGTAATGAGGGGGTTAATTTAATTGAAACCCATGGCATTTAAATTATAAAGGAGAATTAAAATTATTAAAGAGGGGACTATAAAAATTAGGATTTCAAAAAAATAATAAAAATAATAATAAAAATATTTGTTTATATATTGAAAAGAATATTAAGCGCATCTATCATTTGGGGGTTTAACAAAAAAAAAGATAATAATAATAAATAATAGAAAGAGAGAAATAAATGAAGAAAAGTAAAAATAAGGAAACTTGTAATAAGGAAACTTAAAAATTGGAAAGTAGGAGACATAGGGTAAAAAGCAAAAGGAATCAGCATTAAAGGAATTACTAAATTTCAGAAACTTCATTTTAGGAAAGTGATTAAAAACATGAGAGGGGATCTAGAAACCCTAGGAGAAATTTAAGGAGCGGTTTCGGGGGAGTGAGGAAATTTAGTCTTTTACTTATTAAAAATAATTTAATTATTGGAGAACCCTAGGGATGAGTGACACTTGGACGATGGAGGTTGTTTAGAGGTTTTCCATTAAAAAATTTAATTAATTGATAATTAGGAAAGTAAGTGGGTCTCATTTTTATATAAAAGAAAGGGAAAGGAAGAAAAAGGGGGATGAACGGTTAGCGTAACGTTACGCTGCCGAATTGTGGTTTGACGGATTTTCTTGTGAGGAGTTGGGTGTATCTCAGCTGTGTTGGAGTGGTAGCTCAGCCGTGGAGGTGAGCTGAGACGCTAGTTTATCTCTGGTTCTTGTGTGGCCCCTTTGCGGCTCGGGGGGCGACGGCTCGGGGGGCGACGGGGGAAGCAGAGTACCCCTCGCGTTTGGCTGGGAGGTACCGGTGAGCCTTTTGCGGCCGGCGAGCGGAAGCGGCAAGGAGTGCGGGACGCGGGACGTCTTCCGAAGCGGGCGAGTGGCTAAGGTATGATTTTAATTCTAGCAATTGTTAGAAATGGTTAGTGTCAATTTGTCTGGAGATTCGTCTTGTTATTGGTTGCTGAAAAAAAAAAGGGGGCAAATTGTTATCTTTTGGAAATCAATGTAACCTAGCATGCAATTTAGCTTCTATCATTTCGTCATCTTCTGGCAATGATTTTGGGGGTTTGGTCTGCGTTTTAAAAGGGTTAACGAGCTGCGCTTTTCTTTTGTTTTTGGGATTTTTTAACTTACACCGTGAGCATCTTTATTCGTTCTGTATACTGTGGTATGGGGCGTTTTTGGCACACTGTGTTGGGCGTGTTGCAACAGTCATTTTGGGCGTTTTTGTTGCCACTGTATTTTGGGCGTTTGGCATCTGTATTTGAGCATTTTTGCAATTGTTTGTTGGGTGTTCTACCGATGCATTGGGAGTTTTTCTTAAACATGCGTGTTAGACGTTTAATGATTGTGTTTAATTGATACCTTGGGCATTCCTTAAATCCGTGTTTCATAGCTTCAATGGTCGTTCCTTAATCTGCGTTTTTCGTGCTTATTGATCTCCGATTTTCATACTGTTTAATCTTCATTTGGATCTTGTGTTTACCTGCGTTTATCATGTTAGGCTGCGAATTTAATGCTGTTTATTCTGCATTGAATCTTGTTGATCTGCGTTTTATCATCTTGATCTGCGTATTAAAATGTTTACTGAGTTGCATTGTTCTTTCGGTTTTGGGCGTTTTTGCGTTTTTTCTGGCTTTTCTATTGACTGTGTTCCTCTTTTAATGCGTCCTTTCCAGTTGGGCATAACTTTCTGGCATTCATCACACGGGGTAGGAGTAGAAGAGTCTGTGTTTTAATCTTCGGTTTAATCATGTTTAATTGTGATTTAATCAGGTTTGAATCTGCGTTTTATTCTTGTTTGATCTGCGTTTACATCATCGTTCAAACATGTTGATCTGCATCTTAATTATGTTTTTAATCTGCATGCTAACCCTGTTTTAATTTGCGTTTAAACATGACTTTAATAGTTACGTTTCTGGAATTGCGTGTTGGGTTACCGTCATTTTGGGGTGTGTGTACAGTTGCGTTCGGTTACAGCTGTATACGGCTGCATTGATTTTGTTTACATCTGCGTTAGATTTTGTAATGGGTAATGCAATGAACTGGGGCGGATCAAATGATGCTTTTATTCCCTAATTAAAAGCTGTAAATAAATATTCGAATGATGTAATTAATGACCAACAAGTAAATGCTGTAATCTAGTTAAAAGTTGCCTTTACAAATCGCCTTTACTAATTTGGATATAAATCGCTCTTCTGAATCGATGTCACCTACTTATGAGGAATTTCCATATATCGACATCCTCAATTAACTGATTACCTGTACTTCTTGTCTTCTGTAATATTGACAGCTCGACCTTCCAAATTTTTGGCCTTTTTAATTGTTGACATTTAGAATTTTATTGCTAAAGATTGCCATATTTAATATGATGTATGTGGTTATTCATTGATATACCCGGTAGCAGTTATAAAGTAATTACATAATATTGACTCCCTTAAATAAAGGTTGTCTTAATGTGGGCAACTTTAATATTAATATTAATGGCTAGGCATTTCCCAATACTGCCTTTTACTTATTATCTTTTTGAATTTTAAACATTTTATAGACTGTCATCTTGATTTGGATGTATGTGGATATTCTCAATTTGATGTTCCTATATTTATGATGCTATATTATATATATTAACGTTTGAAATCAATGGTGATGTGTAGGAATCAATAAAACAAAAAGGGGTATTCATCTTACTAACAAATTATCATAGGTAGATAAGTCTCTAGTAATGGTATTGACCATATCCTTTTAACTATATCCTCTATTGCAAGAGAGAAAGTACTTCCTATCTTCGAACCTGATTACGATTGAATTACAAGTTCCTTGATTTGGTTATCGTGGTAACACCTCGAATGTTATATTACCATAATTGTAAGGAGAAGCCTTCCCGTATATTGACTTTTATTTGTTGATTATTTTTATTGACATTTTCAACACTGTTATTTCTGTCAGTTTCGAATATTGTCCTTCTTAAAAAGTGTCATTTAGATATGGGTATTTGCCACTTTTAAGGGTGAGGTTATATGGTATTCCATTGGTATGTTACCTAGAATTAAGATGTCATTGCTATATTGCTATATGTTGACTTAATAGTTAATTGTTACCTTTAGTTGTAATCATTCTTAAATTTTGTTATATTATAAGATTTCCCTTTTTAAAACTATGATGTGTAATGCATTTCAAATTAAGATTCCTATGATCATGATGCTATGTCCATATAAGGGCCTCTCTAAATAATTTGCTATCTTAAATTATGGTTATTTAAGTGTGGATAGTGTCACATCCACTAATGCCCTTTTTAACCTTGTCATTTAATTCTGTTATTTTAGGCGGCCATTTTAATTTATGTTGTATGTTGTTTTTCCAAATGATTTACCTAAGTATGATCTCATTTATAGTGCATTACTATTGGACATTAGTGAATGATTTAGTCTGGTAAGGTCATTATTAAATTAGCAGTAGTAGCGAATAACGTAGCATATAAGAGGTATGATAATTGTGACACAATGATAGACAGTTAATGTTTCATGACAGCGATATTGTAATTATTAATTATTTATTAATAACATGGATGGTGCGATAACCTGAAATTTGTACCTTAAATTACTCCAGTTAGTATATTAGGGTGGTCGTTCATGTAAATCATGTTGAATTTGGGTTCTGTTGTCGGAGTCCTCTTGTCACGCGCCTTCCATAAGGAGCGCAGTTGTTCTTCTTATGTATGTTGTTCTTGATTGTGGTCAGTTTTACTGTTGTCACTAATGTTGCGTTGTGCACCTTATGCCTACGGTCGTACATTGGCTGCAGTTCTTGTTGTGTGCATTTAGTCTTCTTGTGATGAACATCGTGGTTGCATCTTGTCGGTTGTCTAGGGCGTCGCACAACTATGTGTGTTGTTACTTCTACACGTGCGCACACACCTTAAACACACAAAAGAAAAAATTGCACCTGTTACTAGAATGGTTGTCGTAACGAGGAAGGTCGTTACAGTGGAGCACTCACATTGTCAAAAGGTAGTTTAGTAGTGATGAAGGCAAAAAAGGTTGATAACCTTTATAAGATGGAAGGAAGTATTGAAGTAGCATATGAAGTGACACATGTATCTTCTTGTTCATGGCAGAAGCATCAAGTTCATAAGAGAAAGAAAGAATTGTAGGTATTGGAAAATGGTAAATCATTTCCAGACTTAAAATCTTTGTTTTTGAATTCTTGCTTGTTTTATATCTCTGCAAGTTATGATGGTGGTATAAAGGGATGTTGTGTGTGGGATCCTACTTCTCACAAGGTCATCATTGATAGAGATATAGTATGTATGGAACAACTAAAAGGGTTGATTCAATATCACAACAGTAAATTTGTTTGCATGCTAGAAAATTCATTGTATCGCCTATTGGTACCCAGACAAACATACAAGAGTTTCGAATTCTTCATAATGATTGATAATTTTTCAAAGGGTAAGAATGACTATACAGTTTATAGTACATTCAGAGTCTTGATGTTATTTGTTGATCATATGCTTGATGCAAGCCAAAGCGTGGATAAAATCAGTGAGAAAATGACTCAAGTGGACAGGACAATTCATATGAGGGATCAAGGAGCAGCAAAAAAAATTATGGACATGGAAGTATACAAAGATGGTAATGGTAAGTTGTGGTTGGAGTTCAGTATGAACATTGTAAAACCAGTTTTTATCCCTCTTTCTTTCCATTATAAGTTTTCTTTAAGCATAGGTCATGTCTATAAAGAAGAAAGGTTTGTCTCATGTAAGTTCAGTAGGAGGTTTGTTGTATGTGATGAAATGGTTAAGGCCAGATGTTTCACTTGCTAATGATGTTGTCAGATATGTGCCATATTCAGGTGTTGCATTGAAATGGGTGCTTCAGCGTTTGAGAAGCACAAATGTCACCTATAATGGTTACACTGAGATGGTCTGTGATAATTGTAATGTATATATTATAGGTATCTTAGATAGAAGGATATCTATCACTAAATATGTCTCACAACACAGTTGTGGAAGACATGTTGGAGGTGGAGTGACCCCTTAGGAAATCCAAACTCGTGAAAGTCACACAAGCGAGATCATGAAACCAGTTTTATTAGAAAAGATGCAGTGGTGCTTGGCTTCTCTTGGCTTGCAGAAAAGGTGATGAACAAAAGGAAGGAGCGAGGTATCAGGTTAATTGTTTTCAAGGTGGATATTGTTGGGATTTTGTGAAAACAAATTCCATCAAGGATGGAATTAGATCCTATTATTCTGTGTCGGTTGCAACTAAAATAGACCAAGTTATAATATGGATAGGAGTGAATTTAATAATCAGTTTCTTGTGTAAACGTATATAAATTCATGTAAGACCATAGAGGCTGATACGACAGAGTGAGAGGAATGAGAGAACTTGCAAGTATGTTGTAATCATCATGATCTAAATAATAAGACAACCGATGCCTATGCTTGGTGGACGTAGTCCAACGTTTGGGTGAACCAAGTGAAATCCATGTGTTTCTTATCTGTGTGATTCTTAATTATCATATGTGAGTTGTGTTTTCCACATTTTCAATTCTAACACATCCATGCTTCCATCGTAATTAACAATTTAGAAAAATTAAATTCAATTCTATATGCAACTAAAGGTAGTGACCAAGAAGAAATTCACCTTGATTATCTCTATAGAAGTGGGTAAATCATTCAAGCATTCTTATGGATGACTAGCTAATAGAAACTATTGAAGGGAAAAATCGAGTTTGTAGATTAGGTTTCATTTTTTCAAAAGAGGCATATCAAGATGAGTTCTTAATCCAAGTTTTCTAGAATGTCCATTTAAAATCTATGTCCAATGCCTTACTTTACATTTGATTGTGTTCTGGTCTTGATTAATTTAACAACATTACGAAGAAACCCCACAAATGGGTAAATGGATAACAATGAAATACAAAATTCAATATTTAGTTGAAAATGAATTGCAGTCTTGTTAGAAATTCCCTTATGTAATATTAAATCATCAAGGGAACATGCCAGTCCAGTATCATAAATCCATTACTAATTAGAACAATTTCTAAAACCATTCATACAATAAAAACTTAATACAATGAAAATGCCAAGGAGAATATTGTAATTGACGAAGACGGATTGATGATGATCTTCAACAACTAGCGTTCCCTTCCTTCTTCTGCTCGCTAATCCTTGAGAATTCATTGGTACCTCCCAACAAACTCTAGGGGTACTCTTACTCCCCCTTAGCCCCTGAGCCACAAAGGGTCCAGGCACACAAAAAAAGTAAATACTCTAGCTCCAAGCTTGTCTCACAAGGTAAAGCCACCAATCTATCTCAAGCCTAGAATCCCCAACTCTCACAAGTAAAACTAGTCAAAAATAATTTGGCAGCATAACTTTACCAATAACCAGTTTGATCCATTTCCCATCTTGACCATTTTCTTTATAGCAATTCTCTCACTGACACATCCCCACTTGCACAAATAATTCCATATTTTGTTTTTATTAAAAGTCCATTTCCCTCTCATTTCCCAAATGTGTTCCTTGAATCATTCCTAATTGTCTCACTATTCTCCATATTATCCTTTATTGGCTAACACCTTATTAAGATGAGTTGAGTTAAAATATGAGTCTTTTTCTAGTTAAACTAGTGGTATCCAAACTCTAGATACCATTCTATGCATACCCATATTCTCTCGGCTTTATTGCTTTATTATCTTAATTTCCAATTTGGTATTTTCTTGCACACATGTGTATTAAAAAAATCTTTAGGTTTATTTTATTTTACTTAATTCTTAAATTGATTTACCTCATTCCTTTTTAATTTAGTTAATAATTTAGTTTAGTCTCCTCACAAGAACTTAGACTTAGGCTTCATTTTTTTGAATAGGATTAGACTTTCATTTGGTATTTACAATTAATAATTTCATTCTTTGGTTAACTAATTAAATCCTTCTGGTGTCAATAAAACTAGGTGTCGGGTCCATGGTCTAACAAACAAACCATTGGCCCAAGTCTTAGTTATTTCTACATACGACTGAAGGCTGCGACCTTGGTGTAATCCCACACTCAAATACTGGTAGTATATATTTCATCTCCTGTCAGAATCAAGGGACCAAACATTAGTCCAATGAAAGGATGATCTAACGATTGTGTTTTAATCAACCATTGAGATGAATAGTCTGCACATCTCAACATTGTGGAATTTTTGTAGCTTTTCCACTACACGCGTTAATCCTAGAATGAAACGTCACAAATCAACTGATGGTCCATATCTAAAGAGAAACCCATCCATAAGTTTAACAAACAAGAAAATTCAATATTCTCTATGGATCTCCATCATTGGATATTATCTAGGCCATGTTCAATGGTGTTGGTTTTGATTCGTCTACCCAGTCAATGACGAATGAGGATTGTTGATCTACATATGGTCAAGGATCATAGATCAACCTCAATAATTTTTTTCCCATGTTGCATAATGATTTGATGTTGATATTTCTCCTCTAGTTTGGATCTAACGATTGAGATTCAATCCTCTATGAAATACGATATGATGACCAAAACACCTTTGATCTAGATCTAATAGTCGAGGGTTGTAAAACATGTAACACACAATTAATTTGCAATCTCACTATCAAATGGAAAATATAATTTACAAATTCCTTCTTTTGATTGTTGGAGAATGGGATCGAAATCAAAATGGAACTAAGGGACACATAACACCATAGGTGAAATCAAACCCTGATTTTATTAATTGAATACTAGAACTGAGGATGAATTGTCTTAGAGTTCTCTAAAATCAACACACACACAACCTCAAACTCTCCAATATATACAACCTCACAACTTACACAATGATATAGCTTGAATGAGCCTCATATTAATCTAACAACCACACCCTCGCCATGTCTCAACAAACCCTTAAATTACTCACTATTTTCTAAAAATCAACAAACGAATTACACCTAATACAACAAATTCAATCTAAAGATATTCTATATATCTCTCGACCTATCTGTTATAATGAAAAATTAAAACTAAGGGAACCAACCCCATTCAGTAAAATTTTTGACCCTCCTGGGGTCAGAATTCATGATTTCATTTGATGCTCTTGCATTAAAGAGATAGCTATTTGAAACAAAAATAAGAAAGTGGAATACAATTATATTAAACAACAATATATTTCTCTATCATCTTTCATAAAGAGATACCTATTTGCAACAAAACTAAGAAAGTGGAACTATGTATTTCACCAATATATTGAGAAGGTCCATCATCCAAGGAGATGTTTTCCTCCAACTACGATTTCAAAAAGTTGTTGGGTTTCTTAGGGATACCTCTATATATTAGGAACACAATTCCTTTTTATCACTATTTAACTTTCCTAGTGTTTTTCTTTCCTTTTTTTACTTTCAAGTTTTATCACGACGGGCACTTACAATAAGCTAGGACTAGAACTTTCAAGAAGACCTGTAAGCTAACCCTAGAAAGTCCTTGTGAATGTCTTTATGCAAAGATTAACACAATCATAAAAAATAGAAATAATGGAAAAGTAAAATGACAATAATTTCTTGTTGAGATCAGTCTCAAAAATAAAAACTTTCATGGAGATTGTACTACCAAAATTTCAATTAAAAATAGCATAAATTAATGCAAAATTAATCCATTACTATAGTCATGATACCATTGTTATTCACCTCAAAATTTAATAAATTTATGGAACAATTCTTTGAGGCGTATGCACAATGTTTTTCATGTATCTGTTTTGAGACATTATATTGGTGATCCTACCCACGTGATTGACATGAGTTCCTTGCAGGTATCGAATGAGGGAGTGCTCACGGCTGAGCCGGTCTACATCTTAGCCCATCGCATTCGATAGTTACAACATCGAACGATAGATCAGGTCAAGGTCTAGTGGGATAGTTATAGTCCGCACTTGGTGACCTGGGAGGATGCATATGACATGCGCCAACAATTCCCATTTTTGTTTGATAGATAGACTTATGATACTGTGGTACTTTTATTTCGTCATTTTTACTGAGAAACTTTGGGACGAAGTTTAGACCAAGAGGGGGTGTATGTAACATCCTGTTCTGGCACACTAAGAAAAATTATTATTTGAGGACACTTTCTCGCAAGTGATCTGGACTTTTATGATGTTAGAACTTTTATCCTTGATTATGATGCATTATGATAGATGACATGATGTTTTACTGCTTTGACGTAGACAGGTGTTATTGACTCAGCTTTATTGAGTGTGTAGGGTTTTGGACCTTGAGGATGCAGAGGCATCGGTGGAACCCCTTGGACTCCGGATTGAGCTGACGATAGCTTGCCAACCAGACTCACATATGGAGTAAAGGGGCCACACACGATTTCCAGAGAGGTTGAGGGAGAGGTGTGGACAACAGCCCTGCCACAGCCTACTGGCACTGTCGTCGTGGCTTGAACTGTAGGTTAATGATTACCTAGTTCGAGAGGATCCACGATGCCATGAGGGAATACTGCGACAGTCGCTCATGATGATTCTAAGGGGTGCACAATAAGACAGGNCAAGTTCACCTGGTGGAGTGTTGACTCCAGGGGTTATAGATGTCTACCAATCAGTCAAGTTGGCGAGTGGCACCCTTGGAGCACGTGGTGCATCCTGAAGGGCACGTCGCGTGAAAGAAACACAAGTTAGAAAGTATCACCCTTGGAGCATGTGGTGCATCCTGAAGGGCACGTTGCACAAAAAAAACAACCGAGGCGAGTGGCACCCTTGGAGCACGTGGTGTGTCCTGAAGGGAACGTCGCATTGATGATATGAAGAAACAAACCTAGATGGCCCTAAGACTTTAATGCCTTAAGAAATCCTTAAACAACTACCCTAACCAAGTGTTGCCCAGTTTAGAATCTAAGTCCTAAGTCTAAAACTTTTTAGGGTAAAAATTTAGTCCAACCTTAAGAAAAGACCCTAGAATAAAATTAAAAATTTAAACAAAAACCCACTTAAGTGATAGTTTAGTCTTCATAAAACTCTTGGGGTAAATGAAGAGAGTAATAATTTAATTAAACTAAGGGATTTAAAAATTTGCAAAGAAGAAATTGTTTCTTA
>JASDQU010013633.1:111222-135374 GCA_032191745.1 Picea mariana | reverse complement strand
ACTTGAACTAAGTACAATCAGTTGTTATGAGTTAGTGATGAGATTTAGCAATCATTGATTTTACATTGTGTCCACAGGGTGGTTGGGTAACTCGTTGATTATTGAAATTTAAATGGAGGTTTTGGTCTGTAATCAATACCCTTTTGAGTCATAGATAACACCTTGTCTTAACCACGTTTGGTTGGTGTCGGAGTCCTTCTGACTTGCGCCTTTCGTAGGGGACATGGTGGTCCTTTTTGACTATTGTTGTAGTGGTTGGTAATCGTTTGTTGCTTGGTCTATTTGTTGTCGGGGTAATTTCAGGGATTGTACTAAAATTGGAATTGTCCAAACCCACAGGGGTATGATATCAGACTCTTCGATCTGATAAAGCTAGCCGCTCTATATATAATTCTGTGTCTATGATTATTTTCTGTGTAAAGAATCCAGTGCCGTATCAAGAGTGTCGGGCCCTTTAAAGGCAGGGTTTCCACTCTTGTGACACACCTCTAAGGTAGTATTAGTAGTCTTGAGCTCTTTAAAGGAAGAGTTTCCACCACTGTGACCTCCTGACAGAGATTACTAGTTTCTGCCTAAGTAGTCGGCCAGGAGCCTATCTGACATTCTCTCTCTTTGGAGCAGAGAACTAAGATTAAACGCCTTGCTTTCCTATGCAGAAATAGTAAAATCTACTACTATGGATTCTTCCTTCTATGTTCGTACTTTACATAACCCAGTATGTCGTTTAATGCTTGCAGTTACTTGTTGTGTGCCTTATGTCTTCTTGTTGTGATCATCGTGGTTGCATCTTGTTAGTCGTCGGTTGGTGACGTAGAGTCAAGTGTGTCTGTTTCCTTTTTACACACACGCACACACTTTTAAAAACAAAACAAAAAAAATTGCACCTATTATCAGAGTTGTTGTCGTAATGAGGAGGATGTCACATGTAAGCTAACCCTAGAAAGTCCTTGTGAATGTCTTTATGCAAAGATTAACACAATCATAAAAAATAGAAATAATGGAAAAGTAAAATGATAATAATTTCTTGTTGAGATCAATATCAAAAATCAAAACTTTCATGGAGATTGTACTACCAAAATTTCAATTAAAACTAGCATAAATTAATGCAAAATTAATCCACTACTATAGTCATGATACCGTTGTTATTCACCTCAAAATTTAATAAAGTTATGGAACAATTTATTCATTGTCAATGTTGAAGCCAAATAATTACATTTGACCAATAAGGGAATAAATGAACAAACTTCTCAAAGTGGGGCATTGATACAAAAAAAAAAGTTTAAAGGGTGAGTACATGATAATGATGGTCCCTTATGAAGCATTAGTGGCAATGAAAACATGGAAAAAAATAAATCTATCAACTTAGAGGGATTATTTGAGGTATGTTCACAATCATTTTGAATATGGTGTAAGAAAATAAAATGTAGGAAACTAAATTAGATTATGGGATTTATAAGTATTATTTATGGAAATTTTCTATAGATATGTGAAATTCAATCTTTTTCTAATAGTGATATGTTATATTTCCTAAAAAATATAATGCATATGTTCCTTTTAGTGCAAGTGTTGAATACCTAAAATATGATATTTCCTTAAAAAAAATTGTACACTTGTAAAGAACACATTATTCTTGTGTGCAACTATTTTTTTAGTCAATTTTGTCTAGCCCTAGTGGTTAGAAGGATTGGCTATTAACCTCCCCACCCAGGTTCGATTCCTATAAGTTACATGTTGATGACACTTAATGGAATATGATTGTTAACAAAGTATGGTTGTTAATGAAGTATGGGGTGGAGGATATCTTCCCTAGAATCCAAAATTTTTTTTTTTGAAAACATGAAATTTGGAATTCTTAATCCCACCAACTAAATTTTGAATTGAAGTAACGTCCACTATAACATCCATGGGATATTATCACTAAAAAATCACAAAAAACTATGAACATGTCAATTTACTCACAACCATAACACCTTAACAAACGGACTAAACATATGTCCTTTTACCCACAACACTAACACCCTTCGTTGAATATGATCAAATCCTATAGTTGAGCACTCATGTGTTATATTACACCATGTCTCTCTTTGTCTCTCTTTTTTTGTCTCTAATATAACTCTCCTTAAATCTTATAAGCATGATTAAATTGATCGTGTTCATGTTGTTTAAGAGATACTTTAGTTGAACAAGAAAATTGAATCATCAAAAAAATAATAGTGAGAAGAAAACCACAAGAGTTTTTAATTTAGTTCATCATGTTAGATCTAACACGGTTGGGATAGTATATTTTCTTCTATATGAATATCTATCAATTCTTAATAAGTTTTAAGAGAAACTGCAATGCTCTTCATTAAGAAGGATAAGTTAACTAATCATAGACTTGATAGGAAGGGTAAGTCATTTTTACACATAGTATCACTTATAAGATATTTGAATCCAATTTGCAAGGACTTTGATATAATTAGATATTGATAACACTAAGAATAATTTTCCTTCATGAATATTATATTCCCATAAAAAAATTTTAAATTGGGGTTTATGTTATTCTTTCCCCTTTTCCCAATACCCATGGTATCATCATATAACGTGCCTCTTATTCCCAATGACTAGGATATGTTTTTTAATGGTAATTAAGAATAAAAACCTTTGTTTAGAGACTAGGCCCATGTTTTCCTTTCTCAATCCATGGTAGGGATCCTCATACCCATTTTTATTATGAAAAATATACCATTAGTTCCCATATCCATAGTTGCAATATTTATGCATAGGAATTGAGCATGAGAAAGATTCATTTAGGATCCAAGGCCCTTGTTTTCCTCATGTAGCCATGGTATAGGACTTAACTCTAGTATGTGTTGTGAATAAATTCCCAATTATGTCCATATATTACCTTGAGATGAAATATACCTTAGAAAGTATTGGTGTGGTTTTTTAATTCCTATTTCATCACCCATGAGCTTCAAAAGATTAATTTTGGATACAAATTCTTTGTTTTCTTCCCTTTAGCACAATATATGCCCCATGACAAAATTCTATTGTGAAAATAATACCAATGGTGCCAAATATATCCCATAGAGGCCAAACATTTCCTAAAATGATCTTAAGTGGTTGTTCAATTACTACTACATGAATCTTGATCTTGTCAATTTTCAATAAGGGGCTTAGCACCTTATGTTCCTTCCCGAAGCATTTTCAAGGCCCTTAGTGCATTATGTGGTGTGAAAGACCTCCTAATAAAAATGAGGTCGAACATAGATGCATTGTGACCCAAATGTGGTGTTTAGAATCTATTAATGCTTCCCATATCCAATCTAGAGGCTAAATATCCTTAGAAATGATTTGTGTGGTGGAAATATGCTTTTTAATAGTGGTGAGATGAAGAATCTATTTTTAGGGTTTAACGCCCTTAGTTTCCTTGCTTAACCATGGTACGGGTATTGAGACCCATTATTATTAAGTAAAACATTCTAATCGTGCCCATATTATGATTTAGAAGACTTATTCATGGCCATTGAGAATGAAAAATATTCATAAGTGCCTAAGGCTCTTTCTTTCCTCCTCCAATCATGGTACATGTTATAACTCCCCCATATCTTTTGTAAAAAAATTCTTAACGGTGTCCATATCTCACCTAGAGTCCATAGCTCCCTTGGGGAGGATACATATGTTTTTTCAAGCCCGTGTTCATGGTCATTGAGTGTGATAAGATCCATTTTGAACTGAATTTTATTTTCATTCCATATTTATTGTATAAGAACTGAGACCCATTTTTGTTGTAAAATCCAAATATATCCTCCACAAAATACAAATATATCCTCTAGAGATATTGTGTTCTTTTTCAAGGACTAGTACATGAAGCCTTATCCAAACAAGATTCAAATAGGAAAATATCATCTGATGTTCCTCCCCTAACCTCTTATAATGCCCATATGGCATTCTGTGGTGCGGAAAAAATACTAATGGCATTGAGTTTGAACTAAGAGACCTCGATATGCAAATGTGGTGCTCAATACCATTGAATGGAACCATATCCTACTTGGAGGATGATAATCCCTTAAATAGGATATGTGTTGTAGTTTGATCCATTTTTCATGAACATCAATCCTAGGGATATTTTATTTAGGACCCAAAGTCATTATTTTCCTCCCCCGAGCATGGTAGGGCTCTTGAGATCCATTTGTATTGTACAAAACATAACAATGTTTCTCATATTCCTATTCAAAGGCCTTATTCATGTAAATTGAGCATGAGAAACCTTTGTTTATGTACTATGGACCTCTTTTTCCTCCCTTGGCCATGGTACATGCAATAAATCCCATATTGTTTTTGGGAAAAACTCCTAATTGTGCCCATATCCCATGAAAAGGCCATATACCCCTTAGAGAGGATCCATGTCATGGTATAGGCATTGGGATCTATTTTCACTCCCTTGGCTATGGTATAGGCCCCAAGAACCATTTTTATTGTGATAAAGCTACCAATGGTGCCAAGTATCCCCTACAAAGGCCTAAAACATATTAATAACACAAAATATATTCGTGGGGGATAATGTTCCTATATACTAATTGAATATATGTGGTGGTTTGAGGCCTTGTCTATGGTGATTAAAATGTAGAAGCATCGTTTTCAACCAAATCCATTTTTCTCCTCCCATAACCATCATATAGGTCCCATAGCCCATTTTTATTGTGTAAAGCATGATAATGGTGAAAAAATGTCCCTTAGAGAGGATTTTCATGGTGGTTTGAGGCCCTTTTCATCACGATTGAACTCAAGAAGATTTTATTTAGGGCCTAGGGAATTATTTTCCTCTCTTGACCATGGTAGGGGTATTGAAACCCATTCTCATTGTACAAAATATAATAATATTTCCCATATTCATAGAAAGAGGGATTAGTCATGGCCATAGAGAAAAAACAATATTCACTTGGTGTGTGTTTTAAACCTTTGCAATATAGAAATGAACACATAGATTCTTTATAAAAAAAAAATCAAACAATAGAATTTACACATAGTACTTAAAAATTTACCATGAAAACCCTTAATTGAGAAAACCAACAAATATTTAGAGTAGCACCTGTAGATCGCATTGTATTAAGTTTACCATTTACATACATTATAATATATATGACTCTACAACATCCAAAACCTTAATCAATTGACTTGAATTAGATTACAACATTAATTCCTTAATCATAATTGGAAAACCATGGGCTACCAAATTGTGTGCCAAAACCACCCAAAATGGACCAAAGAAATTCCCGATATTACTTTTTATAGGGGCTTCACCATCGAACGTTCGAGGAAGGGTGGCCTACAAACCCCCTTGTGAAACCTTTGTATAGGGTGGATTTTCGACGCCCTTGTGACCCCCACTGCACCCCATGCATATACATCCTGCATGGGGTTAATTTTGCAAATAATATAACACATACCTAACATTATGCTACATTTTGTTTTATTTGCATACAAGGGGGCCGAGGATTACTTGTTCAAACATTTAAGGCAACAATGAGCATTGCTTCTCTACATTAAGATAACTTCTATGTACTTCCAATCATTTTCAATGAATATACATTATTCTTCAAAGTGTACATATCGGTTACCATGATAATAGAATTCAATATTATAGGCATATTCCATGCTCCCTTACCATTACACTACAATTCAAGCTTATTTCATCTATGTGGCATGATATTCATATTTCCATTTACATTTGTTTACACTACCTTCCATCCCACAACCAATTAACCATTAACGATATAACATATAACATATACCCATTAACCATATTAATAATATTATTCGACTTCATGACATTCCTTTATCCATTATCCATTAACCATATGATATCTATCATATGTTCACACTTGATCATCGTATGATCACCCACTAAATTCCTCATGTAGAGATTATGACTGTCTCATGATCATATCGACAAGGTCCAACCATCATACACTGGCCATAATTATTTCATATATGAAATTAAAAGGTATATATAGCTTTATGAGATGTTGGTTCCATTGCATTTCCAAGTGGATGGAATACATGTACAAAGTCATTTTATCTTCATGCTTATATAGTATAAATGAACAACGTTTCTCCTAATAGATAATACACTAAAATTTCTCTTATTCTGGAGTTTCTCCTTCCAAAGGATGAAAAGAGTATGGAAGTATAACTTCATATAGTTCATGGAAGGATATCCAAGACAAATCACCTAGCCTTAGGGAATTTGGAGATTGATCCTATTCAGGTGAGAGATGCACTAAAGTTTCAGGGAATATTTCTAAGAATTTTGTTGGACTAACAAGATGTTAAATTAGATATGGAAGATGAAAATATGGAGATGTCCTTATAACTTCAAAGAATAAGAGGGTCAAAACCACAAAGCCTCCAAGTGTGTTACCTCCTAAATAACCTAACAAGGGACATGTTGGATAGGTCAAACCCGATGAACTACTCGATGAGTATAAACATTACAATATAATGTAGGTAGCATCCAACCCATAGGTAATATCTTCAACTTTTGTTGAATTAAGAAATTTGAAGAAATAATCTCAAGAGTTCATCATTATGAAAATATATATATAAAACAAAAAGTAAAAAACTTGTTGGAAGCTAAGTTCTGAGATAAGGAGTTGTATGAGAAGTTAATTGATTCCACTCATCCATTGGAGAGAAGACTCAACATGAGGAATAATGGAGTAGGGGGTAACCTCAACATATTGATTGATGCTGATAAAAAACTTAAGAGGCCACTGCAATTTTATCAAATTTTGTGGATTTGTCAGAAGATTTGTTTGCATGGGGACATGAAAATACATAGGCATGGGGGAGATAATGTATGCATGGATATATTTTTAACATAAAGGTGGTAATAGGTATATATTTATTACAAGAAGGGTGGCAATGAAAATTCAACTTTCAAAATTAACTCTGAAAATAGTTGCACATGTCCTATACAATTGAAAGTACAAATTAGACACTTCCAAGCCAAATTTTGATTTCAAATTTGAAATGTTATTTATTTATGTTAAGGAGGAAGTAGGAAGTCCTCGAAGGTCCACAATATATCTACTAACCAAGTATGGATATATATTGATCTCATAGAGGTATTCGACAAAAAATGGACATAGGCGTGTTCCACCATAACTTGAGTATCCTATAAAGCCTTGTCCAAAGATATTGTTAATTCTAGTTTCCCAAGTCAAGAATTCATTTAATCAGCTCCAACATGAAATATTCTCTACCCGTTTTCCATCATATGTTGGTATCAATCATAATTGTAGCATTCTCCTACAACCAACCATGTGAAGCAACCTTCACCTCCTGTAACATGACACTCAACATTAGTTGATTCCAATGTTGGGTTGATGTCTTCTTAAGAAACACCTTCTCAACAACAGGTCAACAACATCTATGATATCTAATGAGATATTTTTCTTCAATTCTCGTGGTTCAAATAATTCATCTACAAGGAAATTTTTTAACATGTTTAGACATAGTCTTAATACTGAAACATTAATTATCATGGCTAGAAGTTGACATGCTGAAATTGAGACACTCAGCTTGGACATTCAATATAAAATATTAAATCATGATGAATAACATTGACACAACTAATTTGGGGGATATATTCAAAGAATTCTTAGATATTTTGCATGAACCATGCTATACATGGCTCGCTCAGTATATGTTTTTATTTGAAAGGTCATACAAAGTCGATAATCTAATGAGATTACTGCCTACTATGCTTGGATGAGGACATGCAAATACAAAGGCATGGGAGAGATGTTTTCCTCCCATTGTTTCATAATTAAATACCATGTTTTCCACTACCATCCTACTTTTATACCTAAACCTAGCCATCTTATCATAGAATTCCATTCTTCTAAAACCAAAACCTTTCAACTAGAACCTAGAGGCAATTTTTGTTTATTTGATTGCATTTCCTAAGATCTTAGTATATTCGAATGAGTTTTTAACTTAATCTTTCTAATAAAAATTTGTTCAGTGCAGTTCTTGTATCGACTGCTCAGTTCCCGCTCCTGGCCTCGATGGTTAGCAAATGTGTGCATTCCCAAATGGAAAATGGATGCAAGGGTTTTGAATATCTATATGCCAACATGGTTTTATCCCTTGGTTCATGCCCAAGTCACACATGGAAGTCTCTAGTTGTGGTCAAGGTTTTAGTAAAAAACATGACAAATTAACTGTAGTTAACATATGGTGTGATTCTCAAGGAAACAAAGACAAATCTTGAAATTCCAAAACATTGGTTTTGTGCAGGATGGTCTAAACAAAGTATTAAGCGGGTAAATTTCTGAAATCACGAACAATTAGAAGTTATGGAGGTTTTTATGAACTTCGTTTGTCTAGATTTATGTTGCAGCCCATCTTCAGGTTATTCAGTGAATTACAGTTCAAATATTTGGTTCTATGCTCCATAGGAAGGCTCCATGATAGCATATGAAATCGAAACATGATGTGTTCATTTCCCACACTTTCTAATATTGTCTAGATGGTTATTTAGAATCAAAGACAGTTTGATTTGATTGTTCTTATGGATATTCTTGATGTTGTGGTACTCAAGATCAAAGGGATCATTCTCATATGTATGCTTAGGGGTCTTACTATATAATAATTTGCTCTATAATGTAATTCCATGGAACATTTGGATATGTCTAATTTAATTTTTGGATGATCACTACGACTTGTTGACATATTGTTTATATTTGTCAAAAACGATTGTATGTTGAATGTTGTGCACACTATAAGTTGGGAACTCTGATTTGATAATACAAATTCTAGTTTCGATATATGGTGTCTACTTTATCCCACTGTTGTAAGTAGTTAAGCTCGCTACCAGTTGGAAAGGGCCCACCAACCTTGGACACGTAGCTAGTTTTGTAATTTATTATCTTTGTTATAATTCTAGTTTGATTTTATATTAGCTATATTATGCTATGTAGCGTTAGATGTTAGAGTTCTTATTTTCATTTTGATTTGATTGTTAACAATAACTCTGCAACTTGTCTTGCATTTAGAAATATTAAAAATTTCTTTAATTATCTTTTATGCTTTATCATCATTTATAGTCAACTTTATACTTTATGTGTTGTGTTTCTTTTGAACTAATGTAATTCCAAGGATTCTAGTTTTTTACATTCATAGGGACTCTTGAGAGTTTAACTTATCATTGTGTAAGTACAACAACACTTAGGTGGAAAGGAGTACCTCGATCCCTAATAAGGAGCAACTCTTAATAGTCCAATACTTCATTTTGATATGATTCTTTTGTTATTTTATTTTTGATGAATGCATATTCTAATATGAATGGAAATAATCTCTTTGATTCGAAGTTGCAAAACGACAATTAATTTGAATGCAAAAGCACACTATCAATTGTAAGGACTTGTCATACTCGACATTGGAATTTTCATCTTTAGTTTATCAGTTGATAGATTCCATCAATGTTTACCTTCTAAGCTCATAATTCCAAGATTATGTCAGTAACATTTTAAAAGAGTTGAACTCTTTTCTTGATTGATTTGGGTGGTAGCTTGAATGATATGCATTCTCATACAAGTTAAATTTCATTAATTATAACTTATTTAGTTTGATAATTTAATAATCTCCCAGGTGCATGAACACTTAAACCTCAAGTGAAAGAGTGTACTATATGCCATTAATGAAACCTCAAACTAATGAACTAATAGTTGTTCATAGGTTTGATTTCTAGTATTAGGTACTTTTATCTCCTCATACATTGAAGTCTTAAGTATTCATTGATTAAACGTGATTTCATAAGAAGAAATATATGTGCATAGACTACATATCTTGACATAGAACAGAACACCCTTGTCCATGTTGATATGAATCTATTATTACAAGATAGAAGTTCTTGAGATTTACATTTGATTTTCTCCATTGCTTTGTGATTTTAATACACTTTTTTATTTTTGGATTGATATCTTTAGTAATAGGCAATTTGATTTCATTTATTGCATTTCAAAGTGTGTTTTGTTGGCATTAGTTGTTAGCATAGGCTAGAATAATATATAAACCTACATTTCATGTTCTTTCATCTAGAAGTCTAAGAAATCCTGGGTTGATTGATTAAATGTCAATAATTTATACATATACATAGCTAAACATTCAACCTTAGTCCACTATGGTCAACCATAATAAAACATGAAAAACCATAGCCAAAAATGTCTAACCATGGAAAACCATGGTGAGACATGGTCAACCATAACCATGTTAAACCACAAGAACCATAACCATTGTTAAGCATAACCATAACCACAACCATAATCCTAACCTTGTTAAACCACATGCATAAACACAGCCACATAATCTAGCTAATGATCAAACGTGGTCAACCATAACCATGAAAAATGATGTTAGCCATGGTCAAAGATAACTAGGCATGGTGAAGCCTAGTAAACCATGCTCAACCATAGTCAATATTGGTGTGTTGTGGTTAGTAAGTCAAACATGGTTGTTGATAGCCAAACATGGTTAACCATGGAAAACCATGGGCAAGCATGGCCAAATCGTAGACAACCATGGTCATCCAATGTCAACCATGGAAAAACATGGTTATATTAATCAACAATAGTTAAACATAAATAACCATACTGAAGCATCATCACCCATGGTAAACTAAGTTCAATCAAAGTAAACCGTGGTTAAAAATGACCACCCATAGTAGAAAATGGTGACTCATAGTCAAACATATTCAAGCATCCTTAACCATAGTCAACCATGGTCAACCATATTCAAACATTGTTGATCATAGTAAAACGTGGTTATACATAGTTAATCATAGTCAATGTTGATAACCATAGTCAAACAACATCAAGCATGGTTAAATACAACCATCCATGGTTAAAAATGACGACCCATAGTCAAACTTGATCACGCATTATTAACCATAATCAACCATTGTCAACCATAGTCAAGTAAGGACACACATTGTCAACCAAATTCAAACATAGTCAGCCATGCTTGAACAACTTCAAATATGGTCAATCATGGTCAACCAAATGTCAAGTATAGTTAATTGTCGTCAACCACATTCAACCATAGTTAAACATATTCAACTTTGGTTAACCATAGTTAATGATCCTCAAGCAAAAGAACCATAGTCAAACATATTACGACAAATTCAAACATATTTACCCAAAGTTCACCATAATTAAACATTTTCAACCATGACCAATAATATTTCATGATATTGAACCATAGTCAACCATTGTCCACCAAATTCAACCATAGTAGACAATGGTTACCAAAGTCTATCATAGTCAAGCATAGTAAACCATAGCCGATTGAAGTCGACCATGGTGAGCCATACTAAAATATCATCAGTTATATTGATATTTGAATTCGTAAGTCTATTAATCCTCCTCACCACAATACTTATCAACTAGCACAACCACATAATTAAGAGTGTTTAATATGTGTTGCACAATTAATTAAAAACTGTGAAAAAAAATGTCACCAACCAATCATTATATATCAACCACTTTTAATTATATGATTGTGCTAATATAAATATAAATTATGATGTATAAAACTTGTTATATTTTTTTTAGTTGGGATTGTTGAAATTGCTTTAATGAAAATGGGCCTACAACTCTATTTAAAATTTTAAAATTTACAAAATTGAAGAATCTTCTAATATTTGTGTCTTTGCAAATAATGCAAAAAATAAACTTTCACCTTCAAAACTTAAAAATAAATACCCACCATTAAAATGGGACCATTTAATGATCTAGAGGCTTTTTCTACAATCTAATACCAGAGACAACATTCGGTAAAAATCAATCATAGATATTAAATCAACTGAAAGTAAATAATGTTTTCAAAGGTTAAAACACCACCACTCCTCTTTAAGGCTCACGTATTAAAGGAAATGTTAATGAAAGTTATTTGACAGGTGGATTATTAAATATCAAAAGCATCGAGAAGTCTAAGAAATCCCGGATCGATTGATTAAATGTTAAGAATTTATACATATAAATAACTCAACATTCAACCTTACTCCACTATGGTCAACCATAATAAAGCATGAAAAATCATAGCCAAAAATGTTTAACCATGGAAAACCATGGTGAGACATGGTCAACCATAACCATGTTAAACCACAAGAACCATAACCGTTGTTAAGCATAACCATAACCACAACCATAATCCTAACGTTGTTAAACCACATGCATAAACACAACCACATAATCTAGCTAATGATCAAACATGGTCAACCATAACCATGGAAAATGATGTTATCCATGGTCAAAGATAACTAGGCATGGTGAAGCATAGTAAACCATGCTCAACCATAGTCAATATTGGTGTGTTGTGGTTTGTAATTCAAACATGGTTGTTGATAGCCAAACATGGTTAACCATGGAAAACCATGGTCGAGCATGGCCAAATAGTAGACAACCATGGTCATCCAATGTCAACCATGGAAAAACATAGTTATATTAATCAACAATAGTTAAACATAAATAGCCATACTGAAGCATCATCACCCATGGTAAACTAAGTTCAATCAAAGTAAATCGTGGTTATAAATGACCACCCATGGTAGAAAATGGTGACTCATAGTCAAACATATTCAAGCATCCTTAACCATAGTCAACCATGGTTAACCATATTCAAACATTGTTGATCATAGTAAAACATGGTTATACATAGTTAATCGTAGTCAATGTTGATAGCCATAGTCAAACAGCATCAAGCATGGTTAAATACAACCATCCATGGTTAAAAATGACGACCCATAGTCAAACTTGGTCACGCATTATTAACCATAATCAACCATGGTCAACCATAGTCAAGTAAGGACGCACATTTGTCAACCAAATTCAAACATAGTCAGCCATGCTTAAACGACTTAAAATATGGTCAATCATGGTCAACCAAATGTCAAGTATAGTCATTTGTCGTCAACCACATTCATCCATAGTTAAACATATTCAACTTTGGTTAACCATAGTTAATGATCCTCAAGCAAAAGAACCATAGTCAAACATATTACAACAAATTCAAACATATTTACCCAAAGTTCACCATAATTAAACATTGTCAACCATGACCAATAATATTTCATGATATTGAACCATAGTCAATCATTGTCCAGCAAATTCAACCATAGTAGACCATGGTTACCAAAGTCTATCATAGTCAAGCATAGTAAACCATAGCCGATTGAAGTCGACCATGGTGAACCATACTAAAATATCATCAGTTATATTGATATTTGAATTCATAAGTCTATTAATCCTCCTCACCACAATATTTATCAACTAGCACAACCACAAAATTAAGAGTGTTTGATATGTGTTGCATAATTAGTTAAACACTGTGGAAAATAATGTCACCAACCAATCATTATATATCAACCACTTTTAATTATATGATTATGCTAATATAAATATAAATTATGATGTATAAAACTTGTTATATTTGTTTTAGTTGGGATTGTTGAAATTGCTTTAATGAAAATGGGCCTACAACTCTATTTAAAATTTTAAAATTTACAAAATTGAAAAATCTTCTAATATTTGTGTCTTTGCAAATAATGCAAAAAATAAACTTTCACCTTCAAAACTTAAAAATAAATACCCACCATTAAAATGGGGACCATTTAACGATCTAGAGGCTTTTTCTACAATCTAATACCAGAGACAACATTCGGTAAAAATCAATCATAGATATTAAATTAACTGAAAGTAAATCAAGTTTGCAAAGTTTAAAACACCACCACTCCTCTTTAAGGCTCACGTATTAAAGGAAATGTTAATGAAAGTTATTTGACAAGTGGATTATTAAATATCAAAAGCATCGACAAGTATATGACAAGTATATAGTTTTTCTGCGTATTTATTTGAAATTTCATCCATCGTTATTATGTAGATCAATAAATTATTTATTTCTTCATATTCATCACTGGTTATCAATTCAAATGATGAAAGAATCTCATAATGCTGATTTGTAGTAGAACCGTGTTAACTTTGATTCAAACCTTTTGTAAGTTTTGAGTTTTTCTCTATAATTATTTATTTGAAGTTATTATGTATAACAATCAATTATTTATTTCTTCACATTCATCACTGGTTATCAATACAAATAATGAAACAATCTCATAATGTTAATCTGTAGTAGAACCATGTTAACTTTGACTCAAACCTTTTGTAAGTTTTGCTCGTTCATTAAAATTTTGCAAATGTATTTGATGACTCTTGAACCTTGATAAAGCCTAAATTAAGATGGATCTACAGTCACAGATGGATTGTTTGTCAGGTCTAGAAAGAATCAAAGATTCATTGACATGACCCTGTTCGTAGTGTATGGCACCCTTTAATGTGTACAGATCCTGTCCTTGAAAGGCTCCGTAGAAGTGAGGATCTCAATGCAACAAAAGGTTATCTTGGGTTCTGGAGGTCATTTCTTAGGTTACAAAGTGATCAAAAGCCACCAATGGTGTAACATACTAACACAATACAATATAACGCATTCTATCAAGCTACAGATAGAATTGTAATTCGAGGCAGTATACGAGCGTGTGGTACATAACGTTACAGATGCAGTCCATGTACAAGCGTTCCATATTTATACATTTATATTTTTAGCGGTTTTAAGGTTTAGGAATGTAAGTCTACCGAGATCCTTTTTTTACCATAAACAAGGAGTTGAGGCTTCTTTGTTGTCTTAAAATCAAATAAATCTGATGGAGATTATTGTTATCATATGAATAAAATTCCCTTGAAATTTAAGCTATATGCTTTGGGTTGATGTAGAATGTTATAAAAATTGAAGTTTGCAAGATAGCAGTTTGGGTTTTCACAATCTTCTCTAAACATCATTTTCCGGGGAAGAGGATCAGATGTTGAAAGTGGAGAAAGAATTCTCGTGTGGGCATTTCAGCTTGAAAATTTTGCTCATAAATTGAATTTCAAAATTTCGTAAAGTTTGATTTAAGAAGTTTATGTTGGAAATAGTAATTAAAAGTCGGTGAGATCTTCAAGTCTTTGTGGATTTGTCACTCAGTCAAAACTCAAACTCACTTTAAATCGGTGTTATTAATTGTAGTGTTTAATTTTGAGTAGTCTTACTTCTACATGAAGTTTCAGTCGGAGTCCATATAAGTTCGAGTCCTTACTTAGTTCAAATAGAGACGATGTCGTAGATTCAGAGCAAAAGCAGAGAGGTAGAGAGGAAGGAGAAACAACTGTTGAGGAGATGAAAAAATATGAGCACAAGATTTGTTTCTATAAAGTTAGTAGAAGTCGTTTAAGCCTATACTCATCTCAGTCATTGTATTTTGTATTCGTGCACTGTGCCGAAGCTATTAATATCAGGTATTTCATGTGTTGACAAGTTTATGTCGTATTTATGAGTTTATGTTCTAAGCATAGCAGTGTGTTATTCTACATCCATAAATCATTTCATTAAGTGTGCTTATTCAGAACGCGCAACAAATTGTGCAATATGTGCAATGCACGATTCATTTTGAGAACTCAGTCACAAAGTTTGTTTGGTGCACAAAATTTGAAACTGCATTGCACATAGTAGTCTATGCAAAACTTCGATCCGAGATTTGGTATTAGAGCAGATTCTATCATAACAAGTTTATCAAAGAAGCAACTTTATTGGAAATGAAATATGGCTTCTACCTCAAATCCGCAACCTCTCACTTTTACAGGAAAGAATTATGAGATGTGGTCCTTGACCATTAAGGCATTGTTTTGAGGTAGATGTATGGGAGATAGTTGAAAATGGTTATATGAAACCAGTAGATAAGGAAATATATAATGCACTCACACAAGCTAAGAAGGATGCCTTGAAAGATCAAAGAAAGAAGGCTGGAAAGACAATGTTTTACATACATCAAGCCATGCATGAGAGCATAATTCCAAGAGTTGCATAAAAAAAACAAGACAAGGAAGCATGCGACTTATTACAAACCTCTTATCAAGGTACGAACAAAGTAAAGACTGTAAAACTATAAATTCTTAGAAGATATTTTGAAACTATGTCAATGAAATATTCAAATACAATAGATTCCTTCTATACCCATGTTATTGGACTAATAAATCAGATTAAGTCTCATGGTGAAACCATAGAAGACATAAACGTTGTTGAGAAGGTATTTAGGAGTCTTACTCCTAAGTTTGACACCCTTGTTGTTACTCTAGAAGAGAGGAAAGACTTGAGTCATTTTAGTCTAGATGAACTGCAAGCTTCCCTCATTAAACATGAAAATAAATTGAATAGGTTAAGTATGTCATTAGAGAATGCATTTTCCATGCAATCATCTATAAGCTCTGGAAGAGAAAGGGGTAGAGCTAACTCTAGAAGCAGAGGAAGAAGTTATGTCAGAGGTGGATTCAGTAGAAGTCCTAGAAACAATGGTGGAAGAGGTTAAAACACAAGTACCAGTCAGCCAAGTGGTCAGAGAACCGACAAAGAAAATATTTAGTGCCATTACTGTAAAAATTATGGACATTATGCATATGAGTGCATAAAGAGACAATATAATCAAAACAAGTACGGTTGGTATGAGTCAAACACCACAAATAACCAAACTCACCCTATGTTTATGGCACATGTTGTGATAATTCCTACAATGTCACCAGTTGAATGCAATGTTTCTCAAGCAAGCCCATGTGACATATGGTATTTAGATTTAGGATGTTGTAACAACACGGAAGGAAACATATAATTGTTTTCTAGTTTGGATGAGTCAGTCCAAACCAAGGTTACACTTGGAACAGATATCCACGTCATTTTCTCAGGTAAAGGAAGTATACACATCTTAACAAAGAAAGGAGAACAAAAGTTTATGATTAATTTATAATATGTTTTTGGTCTAAAGCATACTTTGATGAGCATAGGAAAGTTGTTACAAAAATGATAGAAAATCTACATGGAAGATAATCATTGTGTGATTATGGATAAATTCCAAAGAAATCAACTTATTGCAAGAATCCAGATGACAAGTAAAATAATGTTCCCATTTACATTGAAGCCAACCAAGAAGGAGAATCCAACACTAGTTGTTGATAAAGAAAAAAGTGTATAGTTAGACACTGCATTTACAACAAAAAGTGTGCGTAGTTCCAATGAAGAAAATAGTGCGCGAAGTAATAAGAAAGGAGAAAGTTGTGCTGAAATGAAGGAAACATTCCAATCTAAAGTACAACATGATTGTTGGTTATGGCATTTCAGATTTGGACATTTGAAATTTGGAGTTATAAACCTTCTACACACAAATGATATGGAAAAAGATTTACCATTGATTGAAAAACCATAAAGGATATGTGAAGGGTGCATATTTGGCAAGCAACACAGAGAACCCTTTCTAGTTGGAAAGTCTTAGAGAGAAAAGCACCACTAGAAATAGTACACTCAGACGTTTTTGGACCAATCCAATCTCCATCTATAGGAGACAATACTTATTTTCTAGCATTCACTGATGATCTCCCAAGAAAGACATGGATTTATTTCCCAAAGCATGAATCTGACACATTTGGTTGTTTTCAGCAGTTTAAATCACTTGTGGAAAAGTAGAGTGGCTATTACATCAAGTGCCTAAGAATCCATAGAGGAGAAAAATATATGTCAAGAGAATTTCAGAACTTTTGTAAAATTCATGGCATTTATAAGAAATGTACCACGCGATATACACCACAGCAGAATGGTGTCAGAGAGAGAAATCACAGAACCATCATGGAAATGATGCGTAGTATGTTGACAGCCAAACATTTGTCAAATGAGTATTGGGTTGAGATAGGGGCAACTACAATATACATATTTAACATATGTCTGACAAAGAGTGTGCAGAACAAAGTTTCTGAAGAAGCCTGGATAGGATTAAAACATAATGTAGTATACTTAATTTTTTTTGGTTGCATCGCATACACACATGTTCCAAGTGAGATGAGAAAGAAGCTGGAAAACAAAGGACAAAAATGTATATTTGTTGGGTATTCTGAAGACACAAAAGGATACAAGTTGTATGAACCTGTCACAAGAAAAATCATATTCAATCGTAATGTTCATTTCGTGGAGTGTGAAGCATGGGATGGAAACATAAAAAAGATAGTCAAAATTATTGATGAAATGGAGTATGATGAAACAAAAGATGAAATGGTTCAAACACCATGTATAAGTCAGTGTCAAGTCCCTTCTACACTTGGCACTGTGACACAAATCACAACATAGAATAACCCAGTAAGAACAACAAGTGTGCAGTCTACACCTAGAGCGCAACAAGCATCAACAAACAGTCTATGTAGTTGTACATCTCCAGATCCAACATTAGCAAATCTATTATGAGGGAAGACAAGAATTATCCACGACATCTATAATGAAGACACATCGAATTCAACTTCAATTTTTTCTTTGTTTTCACAAATATATGACCCTTTAACTTTTGAAGAAGGTGTCAAATATGATGTATGGGTACAAGCCATGGATGACGAAATCAGATCCATAGAGAATAATCAGACATGGAAATTGTTTGATGTACCTAATGACAAGGATGTGATAAGTGTCAAGTGGATTTATAAATCCAAGCAATATGCAGAAGGAAAAGTGCAGAAGCACAAGGCAATGTTAGTTTCAAGAGGGTTTACACAACAACCTCGAATTCATTTCATTGAAACGTTTTCACCAGTTGCACACACGCACACAGTCAAAACTATGTTACAAATTCTCATGCAACACAAATGGCAAGTTTATCCAATGGATGCAAATTCAACATTTATGAGTGGACATTTAGAAGAACAAGTGAATGTGGAACAACCACAAGGTTATGAGATTTCAAGACAAGAAGACAAAGTATACAGATTGAAGAAAACAGTCTATGGGTTAAAGAAAGCTCCCATAGGTTGGTATAGTTGCATTGATTCTTATCTCACATAGAATGGGTTTAGATAAGTGAAAATGAGCCAACACTGCTTATATGTAGATGATTTGATTTTTACATGTGATTTTGACATAGATGAATTCAAGTCAATCGTGAAGGATGAATTTGAAATAACTAAACTGGGGCTTATGACATATTTTTTGGGAACAAAAGTTCACGAGTCCAAAATTGGTATATTTATCTCACAGTCTAAGTATGTGCATGAAATATTGAAAAAATTCAATATGATAAATTCCAAAAAAGCCCCAACATGTGTCCTAACAGGATTGAAGTTAAGCAAGGAAGATAAAGGGACCAAGGTTGATCCCACAGTGTTTAAAAGACTGGTAGGCAGTCTTATGTATATCACAACCACAAGACTTGCTATTATGTATGGAGTAGGCCTAATCTCAAGGTTCATGGAAAATCGAAAAGAATCACATTGGAAGGAAGGAAAAAGAATCTTGAGATATGTGAATAGAATAATAGTTTTTGGCATTAAGTACTCTACTTTAGAAGATTTTAGACTCATTGGATACACTCACAGTGATTGTGGAGGCAACATAGATGATAGGAAAAGTACCTCTGGGTGAGCATTTGATTTTGGAAAAGGTATGGTATCATGGGCACCAAGGAAACAACCCATAGTGACTCTTTCTTTAACAAAAGTAGAGTATGTCACAACTACAAGTGCAGTTTGTGAAGTAGTTTACCATGTGTTTCACAAGAAAACTAAGTAAATTGATACATGGTATAATTTTATGAGAGAATTGGTGAATAACAAAGAGATCTGTTTAGAGTTTTGTAGGTCAAAAGAATAAGTTGGAGACATTTTTACAAAACCTTTAGCAAGAGATGCATTTCATCATTTGCGCAGTAGTCTGGGAGTCTACACATTAATAGATGAGTGATAGTAAAATGTAAACTCAAATTGTTGATGAAAATTTTTGTAATGCCACCTGCTTATAACTAAGAGGGAGTGTTGGAAATAGTAATTACAAGTTGGAGAGATCTTCATGTCTCTGTCAAATTGTCAGATAGTCAGGAACTGTTAGACAGTTCCAGTCAAGAACTGTCAGACAGTCAGTGAGTCGATTTGTCAGTAGTTTTGTCAGTCAGTCGAACTATCAGTCTGCAAATGTAAAGTTGCACTTTTACTCAAACTCGGTCTAAGTTAGTCGAGAAGCAGAGAAGCTATAAATGGAGCCAATCTTTATCTTTCTCGAGTTGAGATAGGTTGTTGAAGAGTCAATGGTATTAATGATAGTGTTTAATTTTGAGTGAGTCTTACTTCTATAGGAAGTTTAGTTGGAGTCCATATAAGTCTAAGTCCTTAGTTATTCGAAATATACATGATGCAGTAGATGCAGAGTAGAAGCACATAGGTAGAGAGGAAGTTAGCAACAGAGGAGATGAAGAAGTCTGAGGATGATGAAGTGTTTGTAAAGTCAGGAGAAGTCATTTGAGCCTAAGCCCATCTCAGTCATTGTATTTTGTGGGCCAAACTTATTAATATCAAGTATTTAGTGTGTTGACAAGTTTGTGTTTTAAGTGTGTTTATTCAAAATGTGCAACAAATTGTCAGTGTCTTTATTCTCAACGTGCAACAAATTGTGCTACTCTGTCGTGAAACCCGTTAGGTGTGCACAGAGTAGTCTGTGCGTTACGTCGATCCTAGAGTTTCATCCTTTAGTCCTGTCTACATTTACTTGTTTTTCTATGGTAATTTCGGGCTTGTGTCTTTTTGTCATAATTATCATTACTAAAAGACGGATTCACTCGGGGTAAAGTTAGCAAGAGTGGCCGATGGCGATCTGATGTTTGTAGATTTGTTATGGGATCAATTATTTCCTTAATAACTATCCGTTAAAAGCAGGGAATAAGCTGTTTTGCACTGTAAGCAGGGAATGAAATTTCATTGTCGTCCTCTGTCAAATGTTATCTTTAACTTTAACTTTATTGCACTAGTAGTATTTGTCATCCTTAAGTCGACAACTTTATGGCAAAAGTGGTATTTGCCTTCCCTCAAGTACCGAACATTTTTTTCCGAACAAATGATTGTGCTTTTGCGATATCATCGCCGCCAGCAGCACTATTAATGATTATTCTTTAAGCCAAACCACACCACTAATTAATGTTCCCAATCTCGAATTCTTCACGGCCCCGCAAAGGCCTTTTTAGATGCGACGGAAGGGCATGCACGGGTCGCATGGGAAACAAAAGGACGGTTGTTTGATAAATTATCCAATACAAAGCCACCAAGTAACTTTTAAACATCTTAAAAGTCAAATAATTACATGAATTAAGATTAATTTTTAACTTCTCAATCATTTAATCATTTAGAGAGAAATGCATAATTTATTGGGTTTGTACGCAATGTCCACTTTCAATTAAATATTATTATATTAATTAATGGGTTTGGAAGTAATGTTCATCTTCAATTAAATATTTATCTATCAATTTTATATATAAATAAAGAGGTAATGTCAACCTTCAATTAAATATTTTTATATCAACTTTTTATATTATATATAGTTATACATTAATTTGATTGAAAGTAAAATATTTTTTATTTGGTGGGTGTCTTTTATATCCCATTATAATATAACTGTAATGCTTTTAATACTTCATATGCATTTGAAAAAATATTAATTACAAAAACTAATTTCAATGTCCACCATAAATAAAATATTTTTCTATATCAATTGAAACAGAAAAAAAATTCTTATGGTTAAAACATTTCAATGATATTATGCTTAGTATGAGGGTGTTGCATAATTCCTTCGTTCTGAACATGGAGTTGTGGTTGAAACATGAAATATGTATATATATTAAGAACTAGTGTAAATTCATCTTAATTCTGGATTGATTAAGTTCCTCTGTAATTTTTTTTAGATTGAAAAAATTTGAAAAAAAAAATTGCAGCCTGAAAATGGAATTGGCACGTGGCATTAAAAAAATTATTTCCATGTCAGCCATAAATAAACTATTTCAATGTCCATTTTAAATAAAATATTTGTACATCAACTCTCTCTCTCTATATAGTAGTTAAATGCCAAATATTTCTTATTTTGTTGGTTCTTTCTACATCTCATTATGAGAGAAATGTGCAATACTTAATATGAAGTATTTGTATAATTCTTTGAAAGATTTCAAAATTGTAAGGGTGGATTGGCTTAAAAAAAAAATCATACATTTGAAAAAACAAACACTAATTTAAATTTAGAAAAAGTTATTAATTATTCTAAAATAGACTTGGTCATAATCACAATCTACTAAAACCATATATGTTCACTATAACCAAATTATACAAAGCAATTTAGATATTAAAAACCTAAGGATTTTGAAAATAGAGAATTGGTAAGACACATCTAATTTGAATAAAGATGGAATTCTCATGGAGGAAGAGTGCTATGTAATGCTGGATACCGATCTCAAATGGTGATGTATTTCTGGTTGAAGTATTGGTATATGAAGAGTCTTAAATCCATAATCTAGATGGGTATGGTAGTTTCTCAATTGGAAAAAAATAATACAAAGCAATTTAGATATTAAAAACCTAAAGATTTTGAAAATAGAGAGAATTGGTAAGACATCTAATTTGAATACAGATGGAATTTTCATGGAGGAAGAGTGCTATGTAATGTTGGATACCGATCTCAAATGGTGATGTATTTTTGGTTGAAGCAATGGTATATGAAGAGTCTTAAATCCATAATCTAGATGGGTATGGTAGTTTCTCAATTGGAAAGCAATAATAATAAAGAGTGTGGGTGGTAATTTTCAATACATCCATAAAATTAATTAATTATTACAATGGATGGAAGTGATTTTTATAATTATAATTAATATGTTTAGTTTAATATTATTTATGGATACAAGGATACAATTCTAAATTATAATTTATTAATTTTCCTTTTTAACTATCTCTTTTACAAGAAACTTAATTTTAAAATTTATTATTTTTATTATTTTTTATTAACATAAAGAATGATATAACTAAAAAAAATATTTTTTAAGAAATTTAAAAGTCTTTTTTTAAGAAATTAAAAAAAAAAATCTTTTTTAATTTTTTTTTTTTTAAATTTTAATGCTAAATAAAATAGGAATATATTAACTTTTCAAAAAAAGGAAAACCAGATACACTTTGTTTGCCAACTGTATCGTTGGGTAAGCTGGCTATCTATGTAGTTTCTGAGAAAGAAGAATTGGCTACCATTTGTCTTGCCCGAAAGAAACCAAGACATTTGGCATCCATTGGTGTGATAAAAACCTTTAGTCTTAGAGTTACAAAATAGTGGCTCTTATCCAAGACTAACATAAGGGAAACAAAGGAAAATACTAAAACTATGAACTGTGACAATTACCTGGTGGTCTGTGCATCATCCATGTCCCCTTCGCCATCCTTATCATCTACCTTGGCTATCAACATGAAGGGTTGAGCACATGTTGGTCAGCGCTGACCTGGTGGTGTGTTGGAGTAGGCATCATAGAGAAAGTCGACTCGTTGACTTATGAGACCGGTGAGATGGATTAGATCCTCCACCAAGCTCCTTAAATCAAATATTAACTTCAGGTGGTCCGGGTGGAGGAGTGGAACTTGGAAACGCCCTTCCTCTTTCATGACAGAAAGAGGACGTGGCATGGGAGTTGTTCTATCCTCCCTAACCAGACTATCCCCTATCGATGTGCCTTCCAGGCTAGGTGCCTTAGCCTCGGTTGACTCATTTCTTCCCAGGTCTCCTATTGGAGGGATCTCTTCTACACCTTTAGTCGGCTCTACGTCCATTTCTTCCAGAACCTCTTCAATGATGTAGTAGGGGGGGAAATCTTCTAATTGGGCTTCTTCTCTATGAGAGCTGTGATTATCCATAGTGGCCTGTTTGGTAGTTTCCCCTAGAAAACATGTTGGCAGGTTCCAGTTGTCTGGAACTATAAAGAGCAGGTGTTCTGGGGGACTTGAATGGGTTCATCCGAGATAATTTCTTTGATATAGGCCATGGGAGGCATTTCGAACCTCATATTTTTTCGGCAAGCTACATCCTTGCCATAGACAGTGCCCGCTCAAAATTTTGCTGTCTCTTTCGGTGCACAGCCAAAGCATACCAGATAGCCCCCCTACAGGGATTACCTCATTCCTGCGGCATGTGGAGGTGCCAAACAGTGGCCCTAGCAGCAATTAGGTAGCTGTAATCACGCCAAAGCTCAAGGATGCCCAGATTCTATG